>CM070507.1:46076540-46216760 GCA_036346375.1 Guadua angustifolia | reverse complement strand
CCATCCGATGCGGCTTGAATCCCTTGGATGCTAAAAATACAAACAGGATCATAATGGTCTCTAGTCTAACTACAGAGGCAAAGGTCTCCTTAAAGTCAAGATCCTCAACCTAAGGAATGCCTAAGTGACTAGCCTAGCCTTATTTCTAATGACCACCCCATCCTCAGTTTTCTTGTTCTTCAACATCCACTTGGTTCTAGTGACATTATGTTGAGAAGTGGGCTCAACAAGCTATAGACCTTGTTCCTCTCAAAGTTCTCAAGTTTCTCATGAATGGCATTAATCTAAAACTCGTCTAACAATGCATGAAAAACATCATTTGGCTCAAAAGAGGCAAAAAAAGGTAGAAGAGAGATAAGACTGACTTTGAGCGCGTGACATGCTCAAACAAATTACCAATTATCTTATCAGGAGGATGACATCACTGAATGAGATGTGGAGGTCTAGAAGCAAAAGTGGCATCTATCTCATGAATAGAGAAGAGGCAAGACCAAAACAACTAACTACAGGAGAGTCTAAATGAAAAGGATGATCTCATCGAGGTGCAAAGATAGAATCAGTAGGCACCTTAGGTGCAAAGGGGCCTGGATTAGGTAGAGTACCATCATCTTTATCATCCTCATCATCTACTAAGATGATCTTGGAGAGACAAGAAGTGCCTGAGATATCTAGCCTAGTTTCTAGACTAACCTAATCAAAGGTCAACTCATAGGTCTCTACAATCTTACTCACCTCACAACTCCAGACCAAATAGTTATGATAAGTCGAGTAACCTAGAAATATACTATCAAAAGAATGAGACTCAAACTTATTTAGGTTCTCAGACTTCAGAATGAAACACTTGTAACCACAAACAAGAAAATGTGCAACATTGTGCTTTCACCCATTCCTCAATTCATATGAAGTGCAGTGCAAGTGTGCTCTCGAGACAATTCGATTAGACACATGGCAAGCAGTAGCTAAAGTCTCAGCCCAAATCTTTCAAGGAGTACTGCACTCATCTAGCATAGTCTTGGCTATTCTCGACCAAGGTCTTATTCTTTCTCTCTACTACGCCTTTTTGTTGAGGGACATATGGAGAAGAGAACTGATGCTCAATACCTAACTCCTCACAGAAACTCTCAAAGTAGGAGTTCTTGAACTCTATGCCATTGTCACTATCTATAACTTGTAAGGCACTTGGAAGCTTAATAGATAACCTACAGGCCAAAATCCTGAAGTGGGTAAAAGGCTCATCTTTTGAGACCATAAAGAACACACAGGGATACCTTGAAAAATCATCATCAATGATAAGAACGTATCTGAAGGATCGAGATGGCGAATAGAGGGGGGTGAATGATCGCAAACAAAATTTTTCCCACAAAATACTCCAACTAAGACCTCAAAAAGATTGCGCAAAACAAATCACGAAACATCCGAACAACTTGACAAATATGTGTACCCCTAGCTTGCATGAATGAGAACCATGGAATATGTGGAGATTTTTGAGTCATAATCCTAGTTGTCAAGTATCCAAAATAAAAGGAATCAATTCAACTCTTACTTTTAGAAAGGAGATTGAGCCAAATCATAAAAGTCACTTTCAGAAAAGCAAAAACAGAATTTTCATAAACTATCCTCATTTAGAGCAGGTGGTTGGTTTACCTATGTTCCTCTAGAAATTGTGGAAATTTTTATTCCTATGAGAAAATGCGTCTTTCAGAACTCCACCAAATTTCAGCGCAAAAATCCCTGTAAAAAAATCATTAAAAATCAAATATCACAGACTATCCGGAACTTCGAGCAGAAAGTTTGGGGCTCGGTTTTCACCTCATGGCGCCCAAACGGTGCCACCAGTGGACTCCAAAATATTTCCACAGAGGAATATAAGAGTCTTGAACCTTTTATAATAAGAATCACTCAAAAATATATTTTTATATTTTTTTAAAAATCAAAAACTAACTGCTACGTGAAAAACATGTGCGGACAGAGATGCAACTTGATAGAAAACCTAATCTCTAGTCTATCCTAGAGTGCAAAAGAGACATAAAACCATATGAACACACTCAAGATATCCATGACTAGCAGCATTTATAAGGAGGGGGGTAAATCCAAATTGCAAGAAAGTAAATTGCGTGAAAGTAAATTGCAGAAATTTAAATGCTGAATTTAAATGATAACTTTAAGACATAAAGTAAATGCGTAATGTAAATTCAAGCATGAATGAAAAGATTTGCATTTCTAGAAGGAGGAGGTTTACAAAGCCTCACAACAAGGTGGGCAAAGCTCAAAGGAGCACAAAAACTTCTACAACCTTCAAGGGTAGGAGGCTACCCCTCCACCCCTATTTATACTACTCTTGGGTCACCTACCACCCTTGGATGCAGCCCTCAATCCTAGAGAACTCATCTAAGGGCTAGGATTTGCCCACTCACACAGCCATACAAGGGATAACCCAAAAACCACATCGACAAAGGGTTTTTACACGGTTTTCAAAGCATACTACCTAGACCCGCTAACCTATCAACTAGACCACAATCCGACGGTCTTCCTTGATCCAAGCGGCATCTAGTTAGTATCTCCTCCTTTCCTTGTCTTCTTAGCTTGCTCGGACTCTATCACCGATCATCTTCCGATCATCTCCCTACTGTTTGGACCTCTGACGCTCCTCGCCTAGTCCTGGTCATCCTCCGCCTCACCATGACCTAGCACCATCGCCCTGCAACCATCAAAGACAAGGAAAACCTTTCACATAGCAATGCCCACAAATATATTCAATGATTATCACAAAATCCGGTAGCATCGGATTGCCTAAGACCCCAAAAACACACCCTCTCACACCGCACTAGGGTTCGGTGCTACTGCTCGGCCGGTAGCACTGGGAAAGACAACCAAGACTTAAATTGCTTCAAATTGAATATCCAATTCAAATCTGTCGGGGACTGAGAAATCCATGCTTGGTCAACGGATGGTCAACAGAGCGCCTAGCTCGAGCTCGAGCCGCGAAGTCTTTGACCACGACGTGGACCGTGCGGCTCCCTCACGACCTTGAGCTAGGGGGCAAGGAATCAGATTCTGCTCGGAGGGGTCAAGCTCAGGATACAAATCGCGCATTCCACCGGCGGTTACATAGGCCCTTTAGTGGTGGAGTTATGCCAGGCGTGGGCGGCGAATTCGGGACGGTTACAGCCCACTCTCATTGCGCACGAAGCCACTCTCCCATGAATCTCTCCGGGTGGTTTCCAGCAACGGCTAAGAGGGGTATATAACCCCCAAGGATGAACGTGTTCAGGGATCAACATTGCAACATACACACACAAGCACTTAGACTACAGAAGCTTGAGCTAGAGCACACCCCCTGTACTCAAGCATAGTGAAATTCTCCGCCCCCGAGCAAAACTGGAGTAGAGCTATTACCTGTCGTAGGGCTCGAACCAGTATAACTTTTGGTGTCCTGTCCTTTGTCCTTTCCTCCGACCATTAGAACAGTAGGAACAATCCTTCGGTGAGTGAGGTCGATTCAGGGTCCTATACACATGATTACCACCCTTTCACTTTTGCAGTCCGGTGATCCCGATCGTCGACAGCTGGCGCCCACCGTGGGACCCAAAAGCTTCGCTCATTTGAAGAAGTTTCAAAACCTTGGAGGCATGGCATTCGTCGCTGCAGGACATATGGCGAGCTTGGGCTCGAATGCGGTCCCTGAGCATGATAGCTCCACATCTCTGTTTTCTTCTTCTCTGCCGCTGCGCGATCAGTTTGTTTTCATGGCCGCTAGCCATGACACAAGTGTGGAGGCAGGGGAGCATAGTCTGAAGACCCCCGAAGATGCTCGTCGGATGGCCCAAGTTGCCATCAACCAGGCCATTACCGCCCTCCAGCGAGAGGAGCATGAGAAGATTGGAACTTCGTCGGGACGATCCAAGCTCCCTCGGTTGGGCGAGCCCCTCCGTATAATCACATGGGTTATGACTGATCCCGCTCGGGCGAGGTCGGGTCTTTTTGGCCGAGCTCTCACAGATGAGCTCGACAAGGCTGTAGTTGAAGCCATACCTTCGCAGAACCAAAGTCGCCACTCTGGGTCCTACTCCCTGAAGAGTGATGACAGCCTCGCTTGCGCCCGCCCGCCGTCCCCTTCACGCCAAGTGATCTGTATTTGTCCCGACCTCCACGCCATCGCCTCGAAAAGCGACTTCGGATGACGGCGCATAAAGCTACAACAACTCCCATTCTAGTAGCAGCATGTCGGGTCTTTCCCCGGATGTTCCACCGATGTGTCGAAGGGTCCACGAATGCCTACGGTACCTCTCGAGTGACGCCCGTGCCCATCGCCACAACCGGCGCGGTCGTAGATCCGGTCGCCAGGGTGACTGCAACTCCGACTCTAGCAACGGCGACCACCTTCCTTGGCGTGCCTGCACGTACTTATGGTCGCTCGGCGATTCGACGACCTCACGGGTGCGCCAACCTCGCTTCTAAGCTCGCTTTAATCAAGCGGTTCGATGGGACGAAGAACCCTGACGAGTTTCTCTCTATCTACTTGACCGCGATCTTGGTGGCTGGAGGGGACGAGGCGGTGATGGCCAACTATCTCCCGACTGTGTTGGACGGAGCCGCGCGTACATGGCTCTTCAACCAGAAGCCCGCTTCTTTGGCGTTAGGTACAAAGCGCTCTCCACTCTAATTTCCAGAGTTGTCATGAGCAGCCTGGCAGGGAGAAGGACCTGGATCACGCTATTCAGGGGAAGAATGAGCCCCTTCGCGACTTCGTGCGATGGTTCATTCGCACGAGGAACTTGATCCCGAGTGTTTCGGATGAGGCTGTGATCAAAGCCTTCAAGTTCAGCGTCCGCAACTGGTGCCTCACCGAGGACCTAGAGATTACGACGAGGCTTACTGTCAACAAATTGTTTTGCATGGCGGAACGGTACGCAGACGTGGACAATGCGGTTCGTTGGAAGCATGATTACAACCAAGGTAAGCTCGGTATCAACTCAGGTGAGGCTGGTCCCTCTAACGGCAAAAACACCGACCCAGACCTAACTGCCAAGAAGCGGAAAAGGGACTGCAAGCATGGTGGTGGCCGGTCGCAGGTGGTCATTTCTACAAACGGTCACCGTGAAGTCATGGAGGTGCGGGAACCGGACCAAGAAGGGCCCCGACCTCAACAAAACCGGCCGCGGCCTCATAGGCGTCGCACCGACCTCGGCAGGGGGATCGCTGGTTTGGGTCCCGCAGTTTAATGGCCGCCACAAGATCCTGAAGGGCATCCTTGATATGACGAGAGAAAAATCTTTCATTCCACAGTCCCGGTGCCATGACACAGCAAGCTGCAGAACTGGCGAGAATAGGTTGGATGCCTTCTATGATGGCGTGGAGACATGCCCACGCTCCCGAAAGAAGGGGAGCAAACCGATAGGGTTAACACTGGAGTAGACCAGGTCGACCTCGACCTGGAATTCTAGCAGGGTGATTGCCGGATCGACATCATCTTCGGCGGATCATCGGTGTACCAGTCCCGGCGAGAGATCAAGGATGCTGCACGAAACATTTATCAGGCCACCGCTGGATGGCATGTTGAACAGCCCTACAAATGGGCTGGGGCCACGATAACCTTCTCATGGGAAGACGCCTCCCAAGGTATGTCCAAAGACCTGAAGACTGTCCTGCTTGTGACCCCGACCATTAGCAACACCATGGTCGGGCGTGTCATGATCGATGGGGCATTTGTTCAATCCTACTTGGTTAATCGGACCGGATGTAGATTCCCCGGTCGAAGGTCAAAAACATCACGGTTCCATTCTTCGGGATCGTTCCTGGAAGCTCGACTATGCCGCTCGGACAGGCGGTCCTGCTCATCACCTTCGGCGCTTCGGACAACTTCCGCACCGAGCTAATCACCTTCGAGGTGGTCAAAGGAGATCTTCCCTACAACGCCATCCTCGGGCGCCCGGCTTTAGTCAAGTTCATGGTGGCAAACCACTACAGCCATCGCTGCATGAAGCTTCCAGGGCCTAATGGCATTATAACGGTGTGGGGTAACCTCAAGGCGGCACACGGATGCGAAACCAAGGCCTTGGCTCGCCGCATGTCAGCTTTCAACGAGGTCCCGAGGTTGACCACAGGTTGCTTTCGCTAAGGCGCATCATCCACCGGTGGGGTGACGAAGTCGAAAATTGTGCTTGAGGAGGGCGACTCAAGCAAGTGTGTTCACGTTTCGTTAGAGCTTAGTTCCAAATAGGAACTCGAGCTCGTCACCTTCTTCCGTGCTAACAAGAACATATTCGCTTGAGAATCGGTGGATATGCCGGGTGTCCCAAGGGAGGTGATCGAGCACAAGTTGCAAGTGCGGTCGGTATGCCGCCCGCTGCACCGGTTATGACGCTTTCTCCCTAAAAGGTGGCCGTAATCAAGGAGAATCTCGACAAGCTCTTGAAGGCTGGTTTCATTCGTGAGATCGACTACTTCGAGTGGCTGGCCAACCCAATTATCGTACAGAAGAAAGGCGGGAAGTGGAGGATGTGTGTGGATCACACGGGTTTGAATTCGGCCTGCCCGAAGGACAACTTTCCCCTTCCGCGAATAGACCAGATCATCGACTCCACTGTGAACGCCAAGATGCTGAGTTTCCTCGATGCTTACTCTGGGTACCATCAAATCAAGCTGGCAGTTGATGACGAGAGCAAAACGGCCTTCATCACGCCATTCGGGACATACTGCTACACGACCATGTCATTTGGTCTTCGCAACGCGGGCGCAATGTTTCAACACCTGATGACCAAGACCTTCAACCCTCAGATTAGCTGCAACCTCGAGGTCTACGTAGATGACATCATTGTCAAGAGCTCTTCTGAGGACAGTCACGTCCGAGACCTTGAAGAGACCTTCGACAACCTGAACAAGACAGGATCAAGCTCAATCCTGAGAAGTGTGTGTTCGGCATCGCTTCGGGAAAGGTCCTTGGCTACATGATCGGGGGCTCAGGAGTCAGCCCAAACTCGGAGAAGATCGAGGCGATTGAGAAGATGGCTCCACCGACTTCGGTAAAGCAGGTGCAGTGTCTCACTGGTCGAATGGCCGCCCTCAGCCGGTTCATCTCAAGACTTGGCGAGCGTGGGCTGTCGTTCTTCAAGACCTTGCGTAAACAAGGGAGCTACGAGTGGACGCTCGAGGTGAAACGGTCCTTTGATGAGCTAAAAGCGTACCTTTCAAGTCCACCTCTGCTCACGACCCCGCAACCGGGCGAAAGGTTACTGCTCTATCTCACTGCCATAACTCAAGCCATCAGCGCTGTCTTGGTGGCCGAGAGAGATGGTCGACAGCATCCGATCTACTACGTTAGTGAAGTGCTTCACGGACCGAAGGAGCGCTACCCCTAGGTTCGAAAGTTGTTCTATGCTCTCCTTATGGCTTTGCGCAAGCTTCGGCATTATTTTCAGGCACATTCGGTGGTAGTCCCGAGCAATTTCCCACTTGGTGAAATCTTGAGGAACCCGGAGGCCGGAGGTCGCATCGCCAAGTGGGCTATGGAGCTGGCTATGTTCGACATACAGTTCGTGGCACGCATAGCCATCAAGTCACAAACGCTTGTTGATTTCATGGTCGAGCATACGTCGCAACTAGCTCCTGAGTGTGAGGTCGAGGAAGAAGAGCCTTGAGTCATGTACTTCGACGGTTCATGATCTTTCAAGCGCTCAGGGGCTGGGATCCTCATTCTCACCCCTCGAGGAGTCAAATTGAGGTATGTGGTCCATTTCAGATCTTTGGCCACTAATAATGTGGCAGAATATGAAGCTCTCCTAGCGGGTTTCCGAGCTTGTAAGGCACTGGGAGTGCGTCGGTTGATCGTTAAGGGCGATTCTCAGCTGGTTGTCAACCAATTCAACAAAGATTATCAATGCTCGGAAGACTCGATGGCCAAATATCTTGCCGAGGTACGTAAAATGGAGAAGTGGTTCCAGAATCTAGAAGTCATGCACATACCCAGGAAGGACAACTCCAGTGCCGACCTCCTCTCCAAACTCGGGTCATCTGATGACGAGATTCCCTGACATCGCCCTGAGACCTTGGCGACCCTCGATTGCCGCCAGAGGTCTCGGTCAGTGTTCATTGAAGGTGCTCCTCATGGGCGTAATCGATCTACAACTTCCTCGCACGAGGTGAACTCCCGTCTGACCCTGCCGAGAGGAGTAGAGTCAAGCGCCGCGCATGTTCATACAAGATTGTCGACGGTCGGCTTTACCATCGAAGCATCTCTGGAGTCTTGACGAAGTGCATCTCCTCGGAGGAGGGTAAGTATCTGCTAAACGACATCCACTCAGGTCTCTGTGGAGCGCACTCTTCTTTCAGGACAATGGTTGGCAAAGCTTTTCGCATGGGGTTCTACTGGCCAACGGCGCTACAAGATGCTCAGGATATTGTTCGCACCAATCGAATCTTGCCGCCCATGCTCGAAAGTCACACCAACCGCCCACGCGCTACGCAGCACTATTCCGCCGTGTGGCCCTTCTCGACATGGGGGCTCGATAAAGCTAGGCCCTTTTCCTCAAGCTGTTGGAGGAAAGAAGTTCTTATTCGCTGTTATTGACACCTTCACCAAGTGGATCGAGGTCAACCTCGCCTTTGACCATCATCGCCAGGCGGTCACAAGTTTTTCGCCAGATGTTGTCACTGTATGGGGTTCCATGCAGAATTATTATCGACAATGGAACACTGCTTACTGCAAATGAGTTGTTCCAGAGAACCGCGAGGACATAGGCACCAAAGTGTGTTACGCCGTGAGCCACCCGCAGAGCAATGGAGCAGTTGAACGGGCCAACAGGCAAATTGTTCAAGGCGTCAAGAAGCGAATTTCAGATGAGCTCGAACAACACGACCGGACCTGGGTGGATGAACTTCCCACCATCCTATGGTCTATTCGACCACGGTCAGCTAAGCAACGGGGTCAACCCCCTTCCGGCTCGTATTTGGTACTGGAGCCGTCCTACCTTCAGAGGTCACGTTGGGCTCTGCTAGGGTCAGCTTGGTCGATCAGGTCAACTTAGAGCAAGAACGGTCTCTTGACCTTACCCTGGCATAAGAAGTAAGATGCTGTGCACTACTACGATTAGCGCATTACCTGCAAGCTCTTCGCAGACATGCGTCTCGATAGGTACGACCTAGGGAGCTCCTTGTTGGGAACCTAGCCCTAAGACGAATCCAGGGCTCATCCAACACCAATAAGTTATCCCCACAATGGGAGGGCCCCTATAGAGTCATTTTAACAAATCGCACAGGGGCTTATCGGCTAGCGATGCCCGATGGTAGAGAGCTCTCAAGCTTGTGAAACATTGATCAACTCCGAAAATTCTATGTGTAACACTTTTGTCTCAAATTTCAATAAAAGTTATTATTTGTTGGCTATATTGTTCTTTGTGTCCCTTCTTAATCTTGTACTTTGCACTGGGTGTCGCGACCTTACGATTCACCTCCATGGGTCATGCCAGCAGTAAGCTGATCCTTATCGCGTCAACGGCTTTCCCTGTGGTAGGGCCTGAATTAAGGGTCCGGCTCAGAATGTATTGCCTTAAACAAAACAACGAATTCCTAAATCCAACCTGCGTATGAGGGCTCTCGAACTTGACCCGAATGTTGTGAGCTTGCGGTTTACCTCCAGGGGTTGAGCCACCTGTAAGCTGACTCAGTTCGCATCCCGGCTCCTCCTGTGACGGGGCTTGAACTATTGCCCACATTCGAGTTGACGTATGAGCCTACATTGCGATCGGTTCTTTAAGGTCTACACGACCATGGAGTCTTTGAGTCTAAGCTCTTCTTCATACGAGGGTTCGTCTATTATGCTTAATGACTCTAATGGCCTCCTCTTTGGAACACATGCCTTTTCACTGACTTTGCAGGTCATCGGGTACTTAGTAAGTTTGTGAGGTTCTCAACTTGTGCCCAAGGTCAGCGTTGCTCGACCTCGACCACAACGGGGGCTAGACAAGGGTATACTACCCCGAGAAAAGCTAAGTACAAGACAAAAAAACAAACAAGGAGGCACAAGTTCATTTCAAAATGATTTTGTTTCATTAAGTTCTTCTTTACAAAGTACTGAGTACAAAGCCTAAGGGCTGATCTAAGTTACAGGTCGGCCACGTCACGAGCAAGCTTCTCCTGCTTGAGCTCGGCAACCTTCATCCTCAGAGCGCATAGCGCTGGCAAGTCGAAGTGCTTCATTCGAGAGTCTGATCACAGGCCATTGCCTTGGAGTTGGGCTGTATGCGTTGTTCGCCGTCTTGGTTGCCCGCCCCAGCTTCTCCTCGAGCTCGACGACCTTGCCCTCGAGCTCGGCGGGGCCTTTCGCCGAGACGGCCTGGTCCGCCACCTCCTTCTGTAGCCTCTCCACCTTCGCCCGCTCGGCTTCGAGCGCCTTGGCTGACCGAGCACTTTCTTCCTCCATGGCTTTGAAGGCATGATTTTGCTCGGTGTTGATGGTCTGGCTGAGCTCAGATGTGTGAGTTGCTTCCACAGCTGCCAATGTGCCTCGAAGGGTTGCGAGCTCGGCAAGGCACCACAGCCCTTGCCCACCTCCTCTGCGCCGATCAGAGGTCTCTCGAGCCGACATGTGGACCTCCCGCTCCTCCACCTTGTCGAAGAGGACCTTCAGAGCATCAGAGTGGTTCTGAAGACCCTGGAGCCCCTGGCTGATGAGGTTGAAGGTCTACCGAGTTCAAAAAAAAGAAGAAGGAGAACAAAGGAGGGGGTCAGGTCGCATCAAAGACAAACAAGTCATAAGATAAAAAGGGTGCGGAGAAAATGTGCCGTACCTGGCTAAGTCGGTCTTCAAAGACCAAGCGGTGGGGCCCGGTCGGCCTGCTGCTCAATGCTTCGGGCGCAATATGGCCCTCCGCCAAAGTCGAGGTGCCGGGGGGCAATTCTTCTGGCACGTGGCTGGCTTCCCCGGTGGCGGCCTCAGCTCGGGCCTCCACGTTGGTCTGAAGGCCAGACTCGCCTTCAGGCAGGGTCCCTCCGACCTAGTTGGCTTTGATATCTGTGGTCAAGGGGTCCTCTGCTTCTTCCCTAAGAATGGCCACGGTCGGGTCGCCGGTCGGGTCCTCCTCAGTGCCTTCGACCAGTTGGTCATCGGCCTCGGTGGTCAAGATCACCCCGGCCTCAACGGTCGTGGCGACCACGGCGACGTCGACTTGAACGGCCTTGGATACGGCGGGGAGGTCATCTCATGCTTTGCTCCCAGCTGCAGTATTGGCTAGGGAGGCCTCAACTTTGGAGGATGCCGTGTCGTCGGCCTCCTCTTCGTCAGCAGCAGGCGAGGCCGCTCCTTCGTTTGAGTCGGCAAGTCCGTGTTCAGGCTGGTCGGCCACGACCCAACTCTGGTGGCCTCCGGTGGTGCGACCCTGTCTCGCGGGGAAGTGGTGCACCAACTCATACGAAGCCTCCTCCTCGGACTCGGATTTGCCCTGGATGATAGCCATTGTCAGGAGGGGTTCGGGGTGAGTTCGGGCACTCAAGGTCTGTGGCAAGGAAAGATTGCTAAGCTAAGGCAGAAAATAACTCTACAGTCAAGGGAGAAGTGAAGTACCTAGGTCGCGCACCTTTGCCTCATGGCTGCCCGCTCCTCCTCCGGGCACCTCGCACTGGATACCTTGGTGCATGTGGTGGCGCCAGGCTACCTGTGGCGATTGGCCTAGGGACTTGCGGTCGAGCCCCTGGAGTCGCCTAGGGGTTGGAGGTCCTAGCGGCGGCCGCCGCCCTCTGTTGCTGTGAGGAAAGGGAAGAAAAGATCAAGATCTACTGCAGTCCATTACTGGGCAAGGGCTTGGGCTCGAACTTACCACTGTGCGGTCACCCCACTCGAGATGCTGCTTCTTCGGGGCCTTGCCGCTCGGGGCATCCCGATGCGGCCTCTTGCTTCCGTTCTTGCCCTTACCTGCTCTAGGCAGCGGTAGCATGCGCTTCGCCGTCTGAAGCAGTTCTTGATTCACCTGAAAATACACCTCAAGGTCAGAGAGAACTCCAAGTGATCCCGAGTTAGGACCTGACTCAAAGTAACTTACCTCGGCACTCCGCCTTAGCACATTCTTCGGGATGGGCTCGTCAATGGTGTAATCGAATGCCGCCTTCCCGAACATTTTTGTCATCCGGACTGCTACCCAAGACTCCTTTGGTGTCATGGAAAGAACAAGGTCGTAAGAAGGTTTCAAGATCGACTCCAATGAGTTTCGCCGAGAAAACTTACCAGACGTGTTTTCCAGCGGGTGGGAATCGCTACACGACCCTTGATCTCGAAGAATGATGCAAATTTCTTTCATAGAGGGAACACCCGGTTCCGCAAGAAGTCGCTGGAGATGGCCTGCCCAGTGAGACCACGGGTGGCGCAGATGTGGATGGCCGCGATGGCCTCTTGATCGACCGTCAGGTCGTCTGCCTCGGGCTTCTGGCGCTTGCTGGTGATGGGCATTCCGTCGTACGCGAGCGTGCCGTCCTCGCCCCTCTTCATGTAGAACCGTATCTCAGTCCATGGATTGAGAGAGTCCCAAGCGTGGAGCTGGGGGAAGGCCCAGGGAAGTCCCGTCCATAATTGGAAATAAAGGCATCCGACCACGGGGTCCTTCTCGGTACGAAACATGGAGAAGAAACGGAAGAAGAGAGACGGGGTGGGAAGGAACCCAAGAAACCCCTTACACAAATGGGAGAAGATGGAAAGGAGAAGAATGGAGTTCGGCACCAGGTTGATTTAGCTCAATTCAAGACTATGTGAGGACCGAGGCCACGGTCGCCCTCCCAAGATCTGCAGCCAAGAGCATGTAGCTTTGCGGCCTTGACAAGCCTCGCTGCCTCGGGGTTGCAGCTCGGTCTCCCCGCTCGGCAATCGCCATGTCACTGGGTCCAACAGCCACAGGCCCTCGAGCTCCTTCATCCTGGCCGCCGACAATGAGCTCTTTTCGAACTTGGCCATGAAGGATGTTGGTGCTTGGTCAGGGAGAAAAAGGCAGAAGGCTGGGGAGGGTGAGACTGAAGAAAGTTCAAGGGAGTTCGGGAATTCTTCAAGAGAGCCGATGGTCCAGGATTTATAGGCATTGATCATCGTCGGTTAAAAGATATGGCATCTCAAAAGGCGTGCCAGTTTCAATTTGATAGATGCATTTAGAGATTTGGCAGCGGGATCGAGGCGTTGCAGGCGGTTCCACTGCTCTTCCGTGTCCGTACCGGGATTTCGAAGGTCAAGGGCCGTTAGGTGTAACCGTGTCAAGCCTTGTGGCTGGTCTCCATCCGACCTCGACCTTGGGCTTGTGCAGCTCTGGGCACGACTAGGAAATCGTCCCCTTTTCCATATCATGAGGTTCGAGGTCATCCCCAGTGCCCGAGTACGACTTGAGCCTCGGGGGCTAGCTGTCGGGGACTGAGAAATCCATGCCTGGTCAATGATGGTCAATAGGGCCCCTAGCTCGAACTCAAGCCGCGAAGTCTTTGACTACGACATGGACCGCAAGGCTCCCTCATGACCTCGAGCTAGGGGGGCAAGGAATTAGATTCTACTTGGAGGGGTCAAGCTCGGGATACGAATCGCGCATTCAACCGATGGTTACATAGGTCCATAAGTGGTGGAGTTATGCCAGGCGTGAGTAGCGAATCCGGGACGGTTACAACCCACTCTCATTGCACACGAAGCCACTCTCTCGGGAATCTCTCCAGGTAGTTTCCAGCAACAGATAAGAGGGGTATATAATCCTCAAGGACGAATGTGTTCAGGGATCAACATCGCAACATACACACACAAGCACTTAGACTACAGAAGCTCGAGCTAGAGCGCACCCCTGTACTCAAGCATAGTGGAATTCTCCGCCCCCAGGCAAGACTGCAGTAGAGCTATTACCTATCGCAGGGGCTCGAACCAGTATAACTTTTGGTGTCCTGTTCTTTGTCCTTGCCTCTGACCATTAGAACAGTAGGAACGATCCTTCGGTGAGTGAGGTCGATTCAGGGTCCCATACACACGATTACCCCCCTTTTCACTTTTGCGGTCCGACGATCCCGATCGTCGACAAAATCAAACTCAATTCCAAAGTAAACCAAGCTCAAATCCAGTCAATTACTCATCACAAATATGGATAGACCTCCACATGGTCCTTCAATCTCCCCCTTGATGAGTATATTGACAAACACAAGAAAAGGCATAAGATTGAGTTTGAAGAAAGAAGAAAGCAATTTGAGTGCAAATCCGTCAACAAAATGGCGAAAAGAATTTTGGAGCTAAACTCAAGAAAGAGTAAGTTTTGCACAAAAGCTCTAAAAAGAAAATTCAAATATGCTTATGATCCATAGAAAATATCAAAGACTCACCAAGATCATAAGAATCAAGATTGTTCATATTTTTGTTGTTAATGATGCCTTTTCTAATGATTTCTCCTCCTTTTGGCAATATAGGCATCAAGAAGGTATTTTCTTTTCTCCTCATTTTTTTGTTGTTTTTATGCAAGTAATGCGGCCTAAGGGAGCTTTTAAGATTATCCAAGTGACCAACAAGACAAGTTATGACACCAAGCTAAGTTATGACAAAAATAGACTAAGTTAAGGCATGTCCAAGTGCAAATAAACATTTTGCTAGCAAGATTAATTTGAAATATGTCATTTTTAGCAAGATTGAACATGAGCAACACTTAGCATTAGTTTTAACCCTAGAAGCAAAGCCATTCAACGCATCAAATGGAAAACCTAGAGTTCAACCTACTCAACACGTTGGGGAATCTAGAAGTGCATACAAGGTCTTTCGAGTTTATTTTTTTCATTGTATGCAATTTTTTTTGAATCTTTGAAAGACATAGCACATTATTTGCATTATTTACCCACATATGTTTTTATGCATTTTTTAAAGCAATTGACTCAAGCTATATTCGATCATCTCAAGAGGGACTCTTAAGAGAATGATCTTGGTCATACACAACACATTCCAAGTTCATCTCAAGTGCAATGAGAAGCCATCTTGTGAATGTGAGGTGTTGAGTCTAATGCACACAAAAAGAGTCAATTTTGCTTCACTTTTATTTTAGCATTTTGATTGTTAAGCTAGTGAAGGACTCAAGTACGAACCTAACAAGATTCACCCAAGTTGCTATAGGGACTCTAGAGAATTTTAGAATTTCACAAATCATGGCAAATACACTTAGAGAAGAAACTTAGCATGTAAACGCAACCTGTTTTATTAAGTTTTTCTTTTAAAGCTCATTTTTCAATTTTTGCAAGCTTAGCAAGATAAATGAACTTGGACATATTTAAGCAAGTAATTTTCTTCATAATATAGCATGGTGTATAAAATGAAACATGTATCATTTTGTAACATCCCCCATTTTTACATAGAATGCAAAAAATAGAAATCTCATGTGCTTGCAGTACTAGTCCCTGGATCAGGAGCTAGTACGCACACTAATATACAAAGAAATCTTACCACTCGTGAGCATAAGGCTGAGAAAAGAAGCAAAGCCTCAGAGTGTGCCCAATCAACCCGTAGGCAACTGACGAGGCATAAATCCCTAGAAAAGATTGCTTCAATGAAGATCCCGCATCCTGTGACGAAAACAAACCTTCGAAGCTTCGCTAACTTGTTAACCTAAAACAACAAATTAATCAAGGGTGAGTACTTTCGTACTCAGCAAGACTTAAGGGTGGTATTTGCAAATACATAAATGCAGGCCAAGTCAAAGGAGGCTACTACAGTTAATTTGCATAAAGCAGAATTTGAATTTGTAAATCAATTGTCATTTGCAAATGGAATTTGTAAGAGCAAGTTTGATTGATAACAAATAAGTAAAGCATAAGTAATACTCACAGTCCTCTATGATGTGAGTGATGAATAATCCAAATCACGAAGTCCATCAATGCTGGCCCTTTGACAAAAAGCAACAGTTGCAAAACTAGTTCAAACCAAAACCCATTTTCTGAAAATACTAAAGTCTAGCATTGGAATGACTTCACCAAGTACCCATGACCGCGGGCACGGCTAATCGATTAGATTTTTACTCTGCAGAGGTGTACAGCTTTACCCACAAGGAATGATCAACCTTTTTGCTCGACGCACTTCCTTGAGTGCGCCGGCAAGAAGATCATAAATAACTGTTTACATTACCTAGACATAACTTTGATCCAGTCCGGGACGTTAAACCCCGCCGTAGAAACATAAACATACACCCAAGTCGTGGATCCACTTTCAGTACACAAAACACACCATTTCTATTCATGGCAAGGTGTACACCGTTGCACCGGTATGCATTTACCCACACGAACTGTGTGGAAGCCCCTCACAAGCAATCCAAAATGGAGTGCTTCTGCTAGCTCCCACCTACCAAAGAGCAAAGCCATGTCTAAATAACTTCAAAGGTTAAGGCTACCCCATAATAGCCCTCGTAGTTGCACGGAAATCTTAGATCAATAGCGTCCCATTGCTCGGTCCTTAATCTGACACGGGTGATACTTCACCCTACACTACGTGCAATTCCGAATAGAATTCAAGATGCAAAAATTGTTTAGATTAATAGAATTAATCATTAGTGCAAAGTTTATAGACCTTACTATATGCAAAATGCGCTTCACGCAACTGTATCACTTATGGGCTTTGCTCTATTAGGATTCAGATTCAAAGTAAGATGAAATAAGAGTATTTTTCTAGATTACTGCAGACCATACCCTAAAAATTATTTTTAGGCTATTCTTCATAAAATTTGTATTGAGACGAGATGTTTTGTGAGCTGCCGAAAAGGCTTAAGTGATCACAATAGACTATATATGACTAGTGCTTGCTCTTTGATTGTTTTTGAATAGAATTAGTATCACGTGATTTAGATATGTTGATTTAAGCTATTGATATCATTTCCATGATATTTGAGAAGGTTCTGGTGATACAAATGTAATATTCATTGATTTCTCATTTATACTTAGAGTTCGTTTATTCATATTACGTATTACAGAATCGTTAACACTTAAGGTTATTGAGCTAACAAGATTAATATGCAATACATAATGAAATGAGATTATCTTTTTCAAAATAAGGTAGTCTGTACTTTGGAGAGTACTACTAAGCTAATTTCATAAGTTTTAGGATTTGGACGAGACATTATATTCATCGTTGAAAAAGCTTATGTGGCATTATAAAATTTACGTTATACGGAATCGGCAAGAACATGGAGCGTGTGATTAACACTTAAGGGTTTTGAATTAGCTTGATTTAATTGAAAAGTTAGTTGTAAATAAGTGTTTTTCTAGAATATGGTAGTATGAACTTTCTGGAGTGTTTCTAAACTGGTCTTATAAGTTTTAGCATTTAGACGAGTTATTTTATCTGCTGTTGAAATTGTCTCTAAATGATCACAACATTAATGTTAAGTCGAGTCAAATTCCGTTTAAGTTGCGACTACTTTATACATGATCTTGTATTTGTTTTTCTGGTATTTGCAGGGCACAACCCTAGAAGTGTTTTAAAGTTAGTTTTGCATTATTTTGACTTTAATCACGATGGATTATATATTTATTTATTGTTGTAAAATTGTATTTCCTTTTTGTTAGAAGGACGCAAACTAAGTTTGATTCTAAGTATTTTTACATGGATAAGCCTCTCACCGATTTTATGAACTTTTAGAAAAGATTTTATGATCTTATGAGCTACTATGTACCCATTTCTATTAATGGTCGTATTAAGGTTTTTCAAATGATTACAAAGAAAGTAATATAAACATAGCTTAAAATTTATTATTTTTGTATATTTGAACATATCGAGGTTAGATTCACATATAAGAATTTATTTTATCATTTTATGGTTCATGGTATATAGTTTTTATTTAAAGTCCAAAATAATGATTGTTTCATTTTTAAATTTTAATAATTGTTCTATGATTCAAAAATCAAATGTTTTTGTAGATTTGAATTCATCCTAGTCTTAGCATCATATAAAAATTTATCTTATTATTTTATGGATTATCGTGTAATGATTTAATATAAAGACCTTAATAGGGTTATTAACAAAATTTAATTCAAATAATTTTTATGAAGCTAAAAAATTAAATATTCTTGTATATTCTGAAATTACTTGATTTTATATGATTTTATTCATCTTATTTGGAGTTGTAATGCAAAAGTTACAAGTAATTGAATTATTTCGGGTATGCAAAATTCTAGGAAAATCAGAAAATACGCTTTCGCTTGTTAGAAGGTGCCTTCCTACAGTTGGCGCAAGAGCCTTTGAATTTGGCTTGCAGCCACTGACACTGATGGTCCCACCGGTCAGTGGAAGAAAACAGAGGTTTCACCTTGCAGGCCTGTCGCCGGCGAAGCAGCTCCGGGAGGTCCGGCCGACGGTAAGGTGAGCACCAGGGGACTGATTCGCACCCATAGGTGGTAGTGATTTGGCCGACGGTGGACTAAGGGGAGCTGCCATCGAAGAGGGGTGGCAGCGGAAATGGCGACTCGCCGGAGACGAAGACAAATGCAGTTTAGCTTGAATGGGTAAGGGAACGAGCTTCAGTGGATGTTGGTGATTCCATTTTGCTGGTCTGTGAGGGCAGACGCTTACCAGAGAGCTCCGCCAATGGTGGCCGGCCATGAGGAACAAGGAGGTACGGTGTCGGCGAGATTTTGCAAGAAGAAGGTTGAATTATTTTGGGGGCTTTTGATCCTCAGAGCTCGCAGATGCTATGGCTCAGAGGAATTTGGGTTTGGTTGAGGATTTTTTATTTTTGGTCTAAGCTCGGTAGCTCTTAGCAATGGCAGAAATGTGGTGCCTTTCTTTGTGAACCCGAGAGTAGCCTTTTATAGCCAGCTTAGGCGGTGAGAAGCAGGATTTGAATGCAAGAAAGAAATGCGGCTCGGTTCTGTTCTTCAACGCTAGTGATGGAACGCGTGCTCTCTCATTTCTGTGTGGCGAGGCGGAGCTGGAGCAGTGCTTAAATGTCGGCGATGTGGCTCGGGCATGGCGCAGAAGAACTAGAGTCGACGTGGCAGCGATCGATTGAACGGGCGGCACAGCTAGTACCGGAGTTGGTGGACAAGGCGCGAGGCTTCGGTCCAGAGTTGGTGGACAATCGCTGACATGTGGGGGCCAGGCCCACTGGCAGAGAGAGAGAAGCAGTTTCAGGAGGTTGCCAACACACCGGATTGCACAATGGCCAGGCCCACACGTCGGTGAGACCGGACGGATTAGGCAGCAAGTCAGCTCGGTGTTTGCGTTAAAACGGCCGTTAATCACCACCCAAATTTTTCAACGATTTTTGTCTAGAGTCTCCAGCTAATGTACTATCTCCAGTAAACATTTTGGGTTAAAAAATTCTACAGGGAATTAATTAAAATTCTGAAATTACTATCTGCTCAAAAATTCATTTTTGGATTTTCATTTATTTAAGGATGTGACTGATATTATTTATTTTGGAAACTTTTTATATGAGTTTAAAACAGTCAAATAGTGATACCATAAAATTTTTATGTTAAAATATTATGTATTTATTTCATAATAATTCTGACATTCCAATTTTTAGATTTTCAATACTTCGCTTTTTTAATTTTTAAAATCTTCAAACTATTTTAGTAATTTTTTTATTTTTTTACCAGGTGTAGTTACTGTATTGAGAGTATTATGGTAATTTTATGTGAACGAGATTAGGTGATCAGATTTCTCATTAATTCCAACTGTTCACTGTTCTTAGTCAAAAGTTGCCTTTTCAATTATTAATTATTTTTACTATGCAGTAAAAATTAATTTTACCAGGTAAAAAGTTTACCTGTGAGATAAAAATTTTAATATAAATTTTTCAAAATTTTAATTTTACCTTTTTATCTTTTTACTATTATCCATCCATTAATTCCATTTGTTGGATTTTTCACAAAAGTATAAATCCAAATAATATCCAAATAAAACCAATAATGCCAAGAAAAATCAGAAATAATCATACTCAAATTCAAAATAATTATTTTCATTTTATTAGAATTTTCAGGATGTTACACATTTGCATAATAGATAAAACTCATAAAATGTAAAATCATGCATGAGACAATTTCTTAAGCTCCCTCTTAACAAGTGATTCAATTTTAAGTACAAATCTGATTTAAGTTGAGTTATTAGTAAGATTAAGCTCAAGAAAGATATCAATTGAAGGATCCAAAATAACTCAATCACAAAGTAGAAACACAGAATGGAGAGAACACTTGTCAGCGTACTACACGCTAGGGTACCCTCTCCACCGCATAAAGTACAATCCACGTGGCGGCCTGGCAATCGGGCGGCGATACGTCACGCCGCAGCACCGCCCACGGGCGCGGCGCCACCCACGGGCGGCTCGCACGGGCGGCGATCACGCCACGCCGCCGTGCGTCGGCCCACGTGGCGCCCGCCGCAGTGTGAGCGAAGCACACTGCCGCTTCGGCGCCCAACCCACGCGGCGGCTCGGCGATCGGCGGGCGATCACGGTCCGCTGCCAGCGCCGGTCCACGGGCGCTCGACGAGCAGCGGGCGAAGACGCTCGCTGCTGACGCCTACCCACGGGCGGCTCGCACCGGGCGGCGATCACGCGCCGCCGCCGACGCGGTTGTCCACGGGCGCCAGCGCAGCAGTGGGCAAGCACGCCTGCTCGCCGGGCGCCCACCTCCACGTGGCGGCTTTCGGGCGACGGCGGGCGATCGGGGTCCGCGGCCAGGTTTGGCCCACGGGCGCACGGCGAGCGGTGACGAGCACGCCCTGCCGCCTCGGCCGAAGGCAAAAGGTGGTGCGCGGTGGTTTACCAAGGCTCCTTCCGCCACTGCATCATGTCGAATCGGCAGTTCGCCATAGCAGTTTATCGGGCAAGGGTTTCTGAACCAAATTTATTCTCCGACGCCTCACCCACTACACACGAAGGGTCCCATCCAATGGACCAGGCGAAGGCACGCGTAGGCATTTAATGAGGCCGAGAAACGGGACAACACGGGAAGGAGCATTAAATGTGTTTAGATCAAGATGATGACCTCCTTGTACCTACCCCGTTAGCTCGGTCTATATAAGGGCCCTGGGTGCATGGGGAAGGGGGATCGATCCTCGGATCAATCACCAAGCAACACTCAGAGAAAGCTAGCGTAAGAAATTGTAACTCACTTAACTCAGATCGCTCAAAACATCCTATACTTAAATCTAGCAGACGAAGGTTATTACCCTTCTCACAAGGGGCCCAACTCGGGTAAAATCTCTTGTTCTTCCTAGTTCAGAGATCGCCAAACTCTCCGCCGGGGTCCTCTAGGTTTTCGCCTCTCGATTAGCTACCACAAGACGCTCCGCCGAACAAAACCCGGCTCAGAGATCACGGGCTGTCTCGTGGAATACTGCCTGTGGGCGCCGGAGTAGGGGCTAGTGGTTGGCTTTTTCCGCCAACTCCCTGCGAAGTTTCCGTGTTCTTTTGCTCACCATAAGTCCGCGATCTCGAGATGGCGGGCTCATCGCCAAGATCAAGCGGGTGAGTGGTGTTCAGGCGCCCCAGCCTCGCCGATCGGAGGATCACTACGACCCGCCTCGCAGGTGGCGGCCTTGTTTTCTACAGATCCGGCGCCTCCAGGCGACGCCTTGGCCATGGAGGCACCACCCCTCAAAACTCGTGATGTTGTCCGTCTCCTCTGACCACCCCCGGTGGAACTTGCAGAGACTCTCCGCCACTCCGGGGCTCGAGCATCGCTGTCTGTGGACGCGCCCGCCGTAGGGCCTCGACCAAGCGGGCACCGCTAGTGCAAGTGGTGCCTCGAGGTATGTTGAGCGCACCTGTGTCTAGCCGCCCGACAAAGGTGGTCCCGCTAGCGCGTCGGGACGAAGAAGGGCTGGCTACAGCCGGGTCCCGGCTTCAGAGGAACGGTGGGGACCTTAGGTCGCACTGATGAAAGCCGCCAGCATAGCGGGCGACGACCTCATGACGCTTGTCATGCCGCCTGGCTCCGAGCGCCACGAAGGCAGATAGTCTCCGACGGTGAGAGTTTCCAAGGCTCTCATTCCCGGACCAGGGAGGAGGATCACTCCTCCGACTCAACGGGGAACCAGGCCCAACGCCCCTGGCGCCTCCTGACTGCTCCCAGCAGGCGGTTGTTCCTCTATGGCATCAAAGCCGACTTTCGCTTAACCGCCACGTGGTGTGGCCCGACAGATTTCGCCCGACATCCATGGAGAAGTACGATGGCACCACCAACCCGGAGGAGTTCTTGCAAATATACACACGGGTGCGAGCGGCCGGTGGATCTGAAAAGGTCATGGCCAATTACCTTCCGACGGTTTCGACGGCTCCGCCTGTTTGGTCATTGAACCTCCCCGAGGGTCTCAGGCACTGTGGGAGAGTTGTGCGACCTCTTTGTCGCCAACTTTCAAGGGTCTTTGACAGCAAAGGTGGAGGATGACCTCCACGCCTGGAGCAGAGAAGGGGAGTCGCAGCGACTTCATTCGGGCGGTTTTATCACCGCCGCAACACAATCCCCATATTTTCGGAAAGCGCTTGGCCGTTATCGCTTCCGGAGGGCGCGCGCGACCGCAAGATGAAGGAGAAGATGGCTACCCGCGACCATCGCATTCACTCTGAAGCCTCCCTCGCACACAAGTGTGCGCGGCAAGCGAGGCGAGGGGCTACCGTTCCCGCGGTGGCCGGCAGGATGAGGCCGACCTCGGCGGGTTCCGCAGCAGTAGAAAGAAGGCGCGGAAGCGAGGCGTGAGAGACCAGCAGTCTTGGCCGCCGAAAGCACGACGATGAAGATCCTGCCCGCAAGCGCAACCGCCGACCGGCGGACGATTGCCGTGATCGGGCGTGATAACCGCCGCGATCGGGCGTGAAGACCGTCGTGATCGGGCCGCTGAAGATCGCCGCGTCGCCAAACGACCGCCGCGAAAGCGTAGGAGGGCGAACTCTCATCGCCCCATCCACAGATTAACACGCATTTACCCGGACGGATGTCGGGTCAGTGAACAGGATGGTGGAGCAGCGGCGCGAGCGCCGCCACGGTGATGATGATCGAGATGAGGATCCCGCCGGCTTTTTCAGCGCAGGATCACACTGTGGCGCACATCTATGGTGGTTCATCCACCATTCCTCCAACACCGCTTATAAGCGGCTGAAAAGGAGGTGTGCGCCACGGCGCCGAGCTCGGGGTCGAACAACATCAAGTGGCTCTGAGCAAACGATCACCTACGCCGGCCGACCACCCCGAGTGCACCCTCACTCTAGGGCCTCCTCGATCGTGGTCGCACTCCACGGTCCGGAATGTGCGGTCAAGGGGTGCCGATGGACGAGGTAGCTCCTCAACCTCCTCGCTCGGCCGGCATTCATGGCGCCGCAGATCCTCGCGACAGATTTGCGCCCTACCCGCCGTTCTTGGGGTAGCCCGGATGCGGTCTGCTCTTGGGTCAAGTTTGCCTCCCGCCACTTTCGGGAGAAGGATAACTACCGCACCGAGATGGTGGACTTCGAGGTCGCCGATTTCGACCTCCCATATAACGCCTCGCTGCCGGATCGGGCGTTGGTCAAGTTCATGGCGGTCACCCACTATGCTTACATGGTGGTGAAGATGCTAGGGCCCCGCCCCATTGTCCTCACCGTGGACAAGTCGGAGGTCTCTACAAGCCACAAGCAGTGCTTGGATCCGGCCGGTGTTACTTGCGTCGGCACAGACCGACGCCACTTCCTGGAGCCCTCAGTTCGGACCCGCGCCTCGCCCGGTTCCACGGGCGAGGTTAAGGTGGTCGCCTGAGTGGGGGCGAACCCTCAAAGATCACAACATTGGCGCCAACCTCGCCAAATAGGAAGACGCTGCTGTCACCTTCCTCCACCAAACACAGACGTGTTCGCCGCAACCGTCCGACATGACTAGGGTCCCTGTGGAGGTGATCGAGCACCGATTGGCAACGCTCCCAGACGCGGCGCCCGATCCGCAGAAGGTCCGGAGGCAGTGCCGAGCGCAGGATGCCATTCGAGAGGAGGTAGAGAAGTCCGAGCTGGATAGTCAGGAGGTCTCACCCCGAGTGGCTTGCCAACCCGTGCTCACAAGAAGTCCAACGAAGTGGCGCATGTGTCGATTTCACCGACCTCAACAAAGCCCCGCCTCGAAAGATCCTTATCCCCGCCACGAAGTCGACCTCATCGAGACTCCACAACGGTGTGAATTGTCAGGCTTTTTGGATGCTGCACTCTGTGTACCACCAGATTAGCATGGCGCTTGAAGACGAAGAAAAGATGCTTTGTAACCCCAACCGTGTATACCGTTATGTAAGGATGGCTTTTGGTTTAAAGAATGCGGGTTCTACTTACCAATCATGCATGCATTACTTTTTCGCCTCGATAGGGCTTAACTGGAGGTATACGCTCATGACTTGGTGGTGAAAATCAAAAAGAGTGAAGAAATGATCCAAGACCCGAGGAAACTTTTGCTAACCTCCTGATGAATCGCCTGCTCAACCCGAAAAATGTGTGTTCGTGCAGTCCCTCAAGTCAAGGCTTTTCGTGTCCAAATGGGCATTGAAGCTAATCCTCGACAAGATATCGCCATCGAAAGCACATGAAGCGCCAACAGGACTCAAGCAAGTCCAATGTTTGGCCGGTCCTTTGGCGCCTCCCTAGGGCGTGTTCATTGTCCGATTGGGGAGAAAAAAGCTTGCCTCTGCTCAAGCCGAAAAAGACTAATCACTTCGAGTGGACTGACGAGGCGCAGAAGGCATTTGAAGATTTGAAGCGGTATTTTCCTCTCCCCGGTTGGTTTCGCCACGGTGAGCCTTTGCTTCAGATATTGCCGCCACTCCCGAGGTGGTGAGCGCCGTGTTGATCGCGAGAGGGAAGGCGCTCAGAGGTCGGCCTACTACATCAAGAAAGTATTGCATGAAGCAGACCCCGGATCCGCAGCCTCAAAAGATGTTGTATGTACCTGTGGCGCCCAGAAGTCGCGACATTATTTCCAAGGGCGGAAATTACCGTGGTCACAAATTTTACCCTTTGCGCTGAGATTCTCCACAACCGTGAAGCGAGGGCGAATTGCTAAAATGGTCGGTGGAGCCGGGGAATTTAACATCAAGTTTGTGCCCCGTGACCGCCATCAAGAGTCAAAGTTGGCGGAATTTGTCGCCGAAAGTGGACTCCCGCCACGCCGAAGTCAAGAAGCGCCCGTGCCTTCCTCGACGCTATTCTTGATGGGTCTTTTAGGCCGAAGGCGCGGGCCGGAGTTGTCCTAGTCTCCCCGACCGTGACACCTCCAAGACGTGGTCGCCTCAATTCAAGGCCACCAACAATATTGCCGAGTATGAAGGTTCATCATGGGGTCAAGACGCTTCGGCTGGGCTGGGCATTAGGCGCTCTAAGTCAAGGGAGACTTCGCTAGTCATTAATCAAGTACGGAAGGAGTTCCAATGTTCCGACCCCCACCATGGCGGCGCACTCGGGCGGAGGTCCCAAGAATGGAGGTCATTTTGAAGGTCTGGGTATATTCATATCCTCGACGCGACAACCACCTTATGTGACAGTCAGCCCCAGCCTTGCATCCTCAAGGGCTCCAGCTTCGCCGGGTCTTTGAAGAAAGACTATCGCGACCGTCTATTGCAGCCCACGATTCCTGGGGGGATGATGGTGTCACCGCTGCAGCCTCACGCTCGTGGAGACGACGAAGAAGGCTGCCGCGGCCTCCGGCTCAGTGGGGAAGGCGGTGCCACTGCCACGGCCTCCAATTCAGGGAGGAAGGCAACAGGCCCGCCGCCCCTGTGTCCCGGAGGGAAGATTGCAGCACGCCGAGGCAAGACCAGGGAAAAGCTCGCCCACGGAGTACCCGGCGAAAGCACCGAGTGGACGCCACCAAGTGTGGAGATCGATGGATGGACCTTATCCTCGCCATCCTCAAGGTGACCAAGTGATCCCCATTTATGATGCCTCAACCGAGAATATTGCACGAAAAGGCCAAGTGCTATACTCGTAGGTGGGGGACCTATATCGCCAGAGCAGAACGGAGTTCTACAAGTGCATCACTGGAAGAGGGGAGCACCGCCTCTCGATATCCATGGAGGCGCAAAGGGAGCCATATGTCCGGCTGGACTTAGTCGCGAAGGCGCTGCCAAGGATTTTATTGGCCTACCGCCTCCAAGATGCTTGCAATGGTGAGGACATGCGGTTTGCTGCTTTTTTCGCCAGTAACCCACCGACCAGCCTAAGTCTTCGAAACCATCCCACTCTCCCGGCCGCTCAGTCTGGGCGATATCCCGGCCCGCTCTGGGCTGGGGCTTCACCCACCTCTTTTGTCGCCATCGACAAGTTCACCAAGTGGGTCGGGTTGGCAAAGGCGGCTATCACGCCGCCGCCACCGAAGTTCATGCGCTGGATTCACCGCTTGGAGTCGCCAACCGCATTCATCACCGACTAACGCACACCCGCCCACTAGCGCCTTCCGGAATTTCCGTGGAAGAAATGGTCACCAAGGTATGTTTCGCTGCGGCCCATCCCATGAGCAATGGTCAAGTCGGAACGCGCAATGCGCTGGCCGGCAAGGGCCTCAAGACAAGGGCGCTTGATTGACTCCACAAGCGGGCACGAATGGATGGAAGAACTCCTACCAGGCCTGTGGTCGCTTGCACCACGCCCACTGCAACCGCGAGACACCCTTCTTTCTGGTGTATGGCGCCGGTCAGCTTCCCTCCGAAGTCAGCCGGATCGCTCGCTGCCTCCGCTTTCAATGAAGAAGACCAAGGAGGTCTCCGCGAGAAGAGGTAAACCTCCCGGAGGAGGTGCGGATCGGGCCGCTTTGCACGCCTGCTATCGCAAGAAAGCCTCAGGCGGTACCACGCCACCCGGGTCTCTGAGAGAACACTCGAGTGGGTGACCTGGTCTTGCGCAGAATTTAGACGCATGCCGGGTTACATAAGCTATCTCCCCGATGGGAGGGCCCCTTCAAGGTGGTCTCAGTATCTCGGCCCGGGGCGGTACGGTTAGCCAATCGAGACGGCGAGGAGTCGATTTAACTCCTACAACATCGAAAGCTATCCCAAGTTCTATCCTTAAGGGAATTAGTACCAGCAGCCTTGCTCCAGCCAACCTCGAGGCACGCCCCTCTCTCGTCCGGTCGGGCGTCAGCCGGCATCAAGAAGGTCATGTTCGAAAAACTCTTGCTTCGCCATTATTATTCCTCTTCGTTGTGCTTTTGAGTGGCGATTATGCGCATGAATGTCGCCGGTTTCGCGGCGCTTACACCTTTGTGGAGTCCATGACGATCCTCGACGCCTGCGTATACTTAGCTCGGCGATCGGGGCGGGCTAGGTACGGTGTTTCGACGTGGCTCGCACACCTTGGGTTGGCTCCTCAAGCACTGCTGGTCGTCACCGCGAGCGCCGTCGGCCTAATGCCACCCCCTGAAAACTCGCCGCTGAGCACATGGCGCCACGGATTGAATTCTTGGTATTTCACAAGGACTTAGGATCCAAACAGTATGCAGCCAGACACTTAATGCTAGGGCTTAGAATGTTTTAAAGCTTACTCATGTGATACCTTTCCGTGATGCTTACTCACCTTCCCTAGTCAGCCGCTCAGACACAGAGGGTAAGCATAAAGATGTCGGCCATTTCTCTCTAAAGGCCCCCAAGGTTTTGCTGGTCGCCTAGGGCTTGGGGTCGCTCGCCTGCTCCCTCCCTAGCCGCCGCTTCGCTTCCATCGTCGCTCGTCCGGCGCCGGGTTTGTTGGTCGCCTGGCCGTGAAGGCTGGTCGCCCATCGGCTTGGGGTCGCCGCCTGCTGCCCCTAGTCCGCCGCCTCAGCTTTCCATCGCGTTTCGCCTGGCCGGTTTGTCGGGTCGCCTGCTCAAAAGGTCGGTCGCCAGGGTTTGGGGTCGCCGCCAAGGTTCTAAGTCGCCGCCCAGCCCATCGTGGTTCGCCAACAAGTACAGTCGCTTCATCCCGCGCATACGAAATAAGATAAGCGCTTTTATACCGCTTTTGGTCATTTCACGATCATATCCCGAGATGGGTCAAGATGCGCTGTGGTTATCGCAAATGTTGGAAACCAACGGCTCCTCATGAAAGAAGAAGGTTTGCTAAGTGTTAACGCCCCATGAGACCAAGTCATCGGAGTGTCGCTAGACACGACTCCTACACGGCTCAGATGCTTCAAGTTGGTTTCTATGAAGCAACCACCGGTCATCTCCGCTGAGTGTCAGCTGCCTAAGAGCACTTCCGAGAACTTGTTGTTTCGCGCTACATTACCAGAGCATATTTTTAAGCGATCATCGTGGTATAAGTTCCTAAGGTTGAAACCTCGCGATAATCTCGCAAGTGAAACTCGACGCTAAGGCCCATCAGGTCTTATGCTCCTTGTTCGATGAAGGCCATTTTTCACCTACATTTTACGTGGTCCGTGATAATCTATGCTCGCGATCACAGCAAGCACATGAAATCACTTGGCAAGACTTAGAAACGCCACTCCTAATTAGGTGTTTTCAAAGCGCTTTTTAAGGTTTAATGACGGCCGCCTAACAAGCAAATGTAGTGAATTCAAGCATGCAAAATGAGCAAACGATGAATAACGATTAAACATCTAACATTCATCCAAAAGTTGTCCAAGGTTTTTCGGATGCAGTTCATCAACAAAAGCAAAGAAAAAAGAGAGAAACAGAAGAAGGTCGCCCATTTCACCCTCGCCCTCGCCAAATCAAGCTCATCGCCGGCGCCGCTTTCGACGCCGAGAGGAGTGGAGACGCCCATGGCCGGGCCGCCCACCAGTGAGTATCCCAGCCACGCAGCCCGCCAGAATCGCACTGGCCCGCCGAGCCGCCGCTTCTCGAAGATTCTTCGACGCCGCCATACCACCGCCATGGGATCAAAGCGGGCGGCTGCTCGGGCGAAGAAAGTTGGCCAGGTAGGTCGCGCTATGATCGCGACTGGCGCCCTTCCGCGGGCGGAGCGAGCGCTAGGGCTACAGGAGTCTCGAGGCGCCCGCTCGCCGATTGGTCGTGATGGGCAAATTGAAGCGCCGAGTCCTCCAGGCTGCTCAACGTCATTTCTAAGGGTTCTGTGCACTTTGGTGCGCTGAACGCTTTCTTTCAAGATGATCACAAGATTGCGCCGCAGCCGGCGATTCGTTCCGAGGTTCACCAGCCGCCGCTCTCCGCCTGTCTCTCCTCGCCTGCTTGCTGGCCGTGATTGCGGTCGTAGTTGGTTTCTCTGCACCAGCTCGCCGCCGCCTCTCTCGGCCTGCCACAGCCCGCCACCGAGGCAAGCTGCTTTGCTCGGGCACTATGCTCGAGGCGGGCGGCAAGAACGGGCGCCTGCGCGCTGCATGTCGCTACCGGTGAAGAGTTCGGCGAAGCGCGCTGGGCGGCAGTGGCGGCGCGAGGGCGAGACCTCAGCCAAGGCCGGTGCCGGGAATATTCGCCGCAGTAAATAAGCGCGCGCGGAGGCGCCGGGCGTAGGCTCGCATTTTGCGCGGGTGTTGGCACCTCTGGCGTAGCGCCTGGAGGGGCCGCTTTGACGGCGCCAGTTTGCCGCCATCGGGAGCGTGAGACCACCTTGTTGAGCGGGTGGCTCGAGCTCCCGTGGCCGAGGTTATCGGGCGCCGCAGCTTGCCGGGCGCCGGAAGAAGCATGGTTGGTGAAGGCCCGAGCCGCAGGCGGAGGGCGGCGCCGAGGTGAAGTCGCGGCAGGGCGCGTTTGTGCCTCGTTTTGAGGGTACCGCCGCCGGATCGGGCGGGGCGGATTTTGATCCGCAGGGCCCGCCTCTTAGGGTCCGGAGCCTGGTGTCGGCAAATGAGGGCCACTTGCTCGCGGGTCTGATCAGCCGCGATGTGCACGCCTCGATCACCGCTGTCATGCAAGGCAGTTCACGGCCGCCCTGCGGAGTCTTATTGGCGGAGTAACCTCGACGATCCGCAGGCGCTCCGCGTGCTCCAAGTGTCGAAGCGTCGGCGTCCGACGGAAAAGGCGTGCGGTTGGAACCGCAAGATCACGGCAAGCAATTTACCGCCCGTGTTTGGCTCTCAAAGTTGCTATCGCCGCCGCAAGAAAGGGAAAAAGATGGCGGTTTGCTGGTAGGAAGCCGCAAAAAACATGTGCTTAAAGGAAACTAGAAGGAGACAAGGGCTTACGCCCGCCACGCGCGTTGTGCCAGTCATTATCGCCCGGTATCGCCATGAAGGCGTCGAACGCTGGCTGGCGAAGAGGGTCCGATCCTCGCGCCGTAGTCCCGCCACCAGCCTCCGTGCCACCCCGGCTGCCACTGGCCGATGCGGGTCGCAAGATAAGGCGCGAGGCCGCTGCTTTTCTCGACTCGGGCGAGCCTGCTGGCGCGGCGCTGCCCGGCGGCACCCCTGTATGGCCGATCCCGCTGTCATCCTCGATGTACACTGCATAATCGCCGCCCATGTCCTCCGGGCTGGACTCAGGCCGAAGGGAATGTAGTGAGGCCATCCTCGCCCCGGCGGAAGTAGCAACTCCCCACTACTGGCTATCATTGGTGCGCTGCACGAAGAAATGGCGGAAGAGAGGAAGGTTCAAGATCACCCCCATGAACATTTCACAGAGGTGTGCTAAGATGGCGAGGAAGATGATAGAGTTGGGGGTGAGATGAAGATGGTGGATTTCAGAGAAATGGAGGACGGTGAGAAAAATTCAGAGAAAGATGGGAAGAAGGCTCCGCCATCATGGCCTGTGTGCGTGACGATCTCGTCAGAGAGGCACACGGGCGTGGCGGGTCCTTGGCCGCAGAAGGAAGGTGCTTTCCGCGCTGATGATCCCCATCCGCTTACCACGGTGGCGCCAACAAAGGAGGCCGGGATGGGGTTCACCATGGCTAGTCAAGAAGACGAAGAGCTTTGGGAAAAAGAGGCGAAGGAACAAGAAAGCAAAGTGCTAAGGAAGGTATATGGAACCGCCGACACAGATGTATCTATATGTGCGTATTCCTACATCGACGGTTCGCGAAAAGGCGTAATCATGCGCCGCTGGGTCCAAGGAAAATTAGAGGATACGCGCTGAACCGAAGCTGCCGTCAGATCTCATGAGTGGTGGCCCCCAAGAGCGCTTAAGCATTGAAGTGCATTAAATGAAGGTTCTAAAAGGAGTCTTAGGCTCAAGGCTTAGGGCAGGCTTAGGCTACTGTCAACAGATTACACGCTTAGGGTACCTTCCACCGCATAAAGTACAATCCACATGGCGGCTCGCAACGGGCGAAGCGACATGGGTCCGCCAGCCAGCGCCGGGTCCACGTGGCGCCCGGCGAAAGTGGGTGAGCACGCTTTCGCCGGGCGCCTACCCACGCGGGCGGCTCGGCATCGGCGGGCGATCACGCCCGCGGCCAGCGTTATCCACGGGCGCCGGCGAAAGTGTGGGCGAAGACGCTTGCCGCCGACGCCAACCCACGGGCGGCTCGGGCGACGGGCGGCGACACGGCTCCGTTGCCAGCGCCGGCCCACGGGCGCTGGGCGTGGGCGAAGCACGCCGCCGCCGGCGCCTACCCACGGGCGTTCGGCAATCATCGGCGATCACGCCCGCCTGCCAAAGCGCTGGCCCACGGGCGCCGGGCGAAAGTGGGCGAAGACGCTTCGCCGCCTGCTGCCAAATTTACGCCCACGGCGGCTCGGGCGACGGGCGGGCGATCACGGTCCACGGCCAGCGCCGGCCCACGGGCGCCGACGAAAGTGGGCGAGCACGCCGCCGCCTGGCGCTACCACCACGGGCGGGTGGTGAGCAACATGAGGACGCCGCCGCCGCCGCAAGGCAAAAAAGGTGGGCGCTGCGGTGGTTTTGCCTCGGCGTTCTTCCGCCGCCGCATTCGTCGGGAACGGCAGCTCGCCATAGCAGCTTATCACTGCAAGGGTTTTCAACCAGCCCATTCCTCCGACGCCTCACCCACTGTCACGGCGGGGTCCCATCAAGCGGACCGCGAAGGCACGCAGAGGCATTTAATGAGGTTGGAGGAACGGACAACACGGAAGGAGCATTAAATGTGTTTAGATCAAGATGATGACCTCCTTGTACCCTACCCCAAGTAGCCCGGTCTATATAAGGCCCTCTGCATGGGGAAGGGGGATCGATCCTGGATCAATCACCAAGCAACACCAGAGAAAGCTAGGTAAGAAATTGTAACTCACGAACTCAGATCGCTCAAAACATCCTATACGTAAATCTAGCAGACGTAAGGTTAATACTTTCCTCACAAGGGGCCTCAACTCGGGTAAAAATCTCTTGTTCTTCCTAGTTCAGAGACGCCTAAACTCTCCAAGACGGGGTCCTCTAGGTTTTCGCCTCGACAGCCACCGCAAGACGCCTCCCCGCCAACAAACCGGGCTCAGATCACGGCCCGTTCGTGAATACGCCGACAACACTACAACTCAGACTCGCTCTCATATTTCCCAATGACTAACATAAGGAAGCTACCTTTAGATTCCAAACTAAAGAGTGTACATAGACCCTGTCTACCTAGGAGGCCCAACACCTGCTGGACTTAATAAGATTGTGAGAGAACTCAACCTAGAGAGAAGAGAGTATAGCTAATTAAGCATGATAATAACCTAAAGCACAAGATGAGAGGTCCATGTAAAAGTATGCCAGAAGTCTAAGTGATGTGAACTCATAACTCTAAGAAATAAAACCCATAAGCACCCAGAGCAAGACAAAAGAAAGGGAAAACTGAATGAAAAGATATAATACATAATATACAGATCAGTTTCGCCTCACAACAGGCCGTAAGGGCACACAACTCCAAGCTCACTCTTCAAGGCAACAAACCTAAAGCTATCTAAAGGCTTGGTAAATATATCAGCCAACTGGTGGTCACTCTCCACGAACTGAATTACTATGTCTCCTTTCTCCACATGGTCTCTAAGGAAGTGATATCTAACATCAATGTGTTTGGTCCGAATGTTGCATCGGGTTCTTGGTAATGCAAATAGCGTATGTTATCGCATAAAAGTGAACACTCTCTATCTCTAACCCAAAGTCCTCAAGCAAGATCGATCTCATCCAAAGAACTCCGCTAAAGAATCGATCAGCAGCTATACTCGCCTCGCCGATAGACTATGCAACACCGGATCGCCTTAGATGACCAAGAAACAAGAGAATTTCCAATGAATTGGCAAGTGCCAAAAGTGCTCTTCTTATCTATCCTACATGCCAGAAAGTCTCGGTGATCGAAAGGCTCTAAGAGATAGACAAGAAGAAGAGTATCAATACCATAATCAATGGTAGCTCGAAGGTACCTAAAGATGTGCTTCACTGCTTGTCGATGAGAGGCACAAGGAGATGCCTGAAAGCGAGTGCACATACACATGGCAAAGTGTATATCCGGCCGCGAGGCAGTGAGATACAAGAGGGAGCCAATCATGCTCTGAAACTCCTTTTGATCAAGAGGCTCACCATCCTCATCGGGCTCGAGGAAGTTAGCAGGTGCTATAGGAGTCATCACTGCTTTCCATCAAACATATCAAACTGCCTCAGAGGTCCCGAGTATACTTACCCCGTGTAGGAAAGTACCGAGTCTCGCTTAATTTGAAGCCAAGAAAGTAGCTCAACTGCTTCATCATACTCATCTCAAACTCTTTTGCTCATTACGCGTAAAACTGAGATACAAGAGAATGAGAAGAGCCACCAAAGATAATATCGTCCACATAAATCTGGAGGAGAAGGAAATAAGAATCCTGGTGCTTGATGAACAGAGTCTTGTCTACTATACCTATTTTGAAACCATGGCTGAGAAGATAGGACTTAAGCCTCTCATACCATGCTCTGGGGGCCTGCTTAAGTCCATACATGGCTTTGGAAAGCTTGTAGATATGGTTTTGTATATTTGGGGTTCTCAAATCCTAGAGGTTGCTTGACATAAATCTCTTCCTCAATAAAGCCATTGAGAAATGCACTCTTGATATACATTTGATAGAGCTTGAAACCCTGGGATACAGAAAATGCAAGCAGGATCCTAATCGCCTAGTCTAGCTACAGGACAAAGGTCTCTCAAAGTCAAGACCTCAACCTAAGTGAAGCCCTCGTAACTAGCCTAGCCTTGTTGCGTAATGACAACTCCCATCCTCACTTTGCTTGTTTTGAACTCCACTTGGTCCCAATGACATTATGACCAGATGGGGGCTCTACAAGCTGCCAGACTTTGTTCCTCTCAAAGTTTTTTAGTTTCTCATGCATAGTATTAATCCATGATTCATCGGATAATGCATGAGTAATATCCTTTGGCTTGAAAGAGGCAACAAAGGCAGAGTGAATACAGAAAGAAGATAAGCCTGATTTTGAGGGCGTCACACACACAAATAGATCACCAATGATCTGCTCAGATGGATGAGAATGCTGAATGAGATGGAGAGGACCTAAAGCAAAAGTGGACTCTACCTCTTGAGCAGAAGAGGTAGGAACAGAGCCATTTGCTGAAGGAGAGTCCGAAGGCAAGGGCTGGTCTCTCTGAGGTGTAGAAATGGAAACAAGAGGCACCTCAAGTGCAGATGGGACTAGATCAGGTGGAACACCATCATCTCCATCATCCTCGTCCTCTACAAAGATAGTCTCGGATGGATAAGAAGAGCCTGAAATATCAGGTCTAGCTCTTTGGCAAGGCCATCAAAGGTTATGTCACGTGTCTCTATGATTCTATTCACGCCACAACCTGCACTTATAGCTAATGAGAAGAAGTCGAGTAACTCGTAAAAAATACCATCGTAAGAACAAGACTCAAACTTATCTAGGTTACCGTGACTTCAAGATAAAACACTTCCAAACCGTAAACGCTAAAATGAGAAACATTGGCTTTCGCCCATACCTCAACTCATAAGAAGTGTAATGCAATGCGCCTAAGAAAACGCGATTGGAAACATGACAAGTAGTAGCCATAGCTCTCAAATTTCAAAACATCTTAGAGTAATCAGACTATCTAGCATCGCCCCGCCATCTCAACCAGTGGTCCTATTCTTCCTTTCCACTACGCCCATTTTGTTGAGGGGCATTGGGAGAAGAGAATTGACGATCTAAACTAGACTCTACACAGAAACTCTCAAAGTTGGAATCCTTGAACTCCGTGCCATTATCACTATGTATAGCTCGTAATGCACCTGAGAGCTCAATAGACAACCTACTAATAAATCTCCTGAAGTGAGAAAAAGTCTCATCCTTCGAGGCCATGAAAAATACCTAAGAATACCTTAAAAAATCATCAACAATGGCAAAGACATACTCTTCTCTCAAGCTGACTGCACTTTAGCTGGACCAACAATGTCCATATGTAAAAGCTATCCTAGTGCATCAGTCATCATTATGGTGACTAGAGGATGAGAAGTAATAACCATCTTGCCATATCGATAAGGAGAGAAAACTAAGTCTTTGACCATCTTGACTTTGGGCAAACCACGAATAAGATCGTGGCTGCTAACTCTGGTCAAATGATCAAAGCTAATGTGACCAAGTCTCCTATGCCAGAAGGAGAGATCATGGGACTCAGAAGCAATCAAACACCGAAGAGAGTCTTTAAAGAAACAGAAAAATCAGCACGAAAGACTCTCCTAAATCTAAAAATCCCGCGAACTAACTCTCCTGATGAATCAAGGATTCTAGAAGCATTGCTCGTAAAGCTTAACTCGAAAGAGTCGTTGATAAGTTGAGAAACAGAGAGTAGATTATATTGCAGCTTAAGCAGAGAGTAGATTATATTGTAGCTTACTCACTAAGGCAACGTCCTTAAGAATAAAATTTTCATTAATACAGACGGTACCTTTGGCAATGACTCTACCTGAAGAAGCATCCCAAAAGTGATCAACTCATCACCAGGAGCTTGAACAGGGAAGAGAACCAACGAGAGTCTCTGGCCATATGACGAGAACAACCAGAATCAACAATCCAAACATCTCCCTTCCCCATCCGACGAACCTGATCAAGTCAAAAGAGAGAGAGAAGACTCAATACAGGGATAAAGCTCCTTCTCCTGCTCCAGCGCCACAAGACTGTAAGCAAAGAGCACCACGATCTCAACATCCTACACGGTCAGGGGGGAAAGTTCCTCATCTGTGAAGCCAGCCAAAACTCTTAGTAAGAAACGAGCATATGAACTAACCGAAGAAGAAACAAGAAAAGAAGTAGATGCCAGTGTAGCAGCGCACTTCAAGATGACGCCACCACCTGCTAAGGTTGAAATTGAAGCTGCCAAACAGGATTTCTTCGTGGGCTTAGCGACGGTTAAACAGACAGGATGGGCAACTGAATCTCCTCAACTTAGCCAATGATCGTGATTCTAGGAAGAAATCTAAAGGAGATAGTGGTAAAGCACCGTTGCCGAGGCCAAAGTGGTGCTAAAGGGCGTGAACTCCTCTAAAGTGGCCATTCATTAACGGCACTACAAGAAACAGGAAAATTCGTGGGTTTTTTAAATTGTGGTCCAAAAACACCACTAATTTAAAACTTTAAATTCATCGTTTTGAAAACGCGACTAATTTAATTAATTTCGTGGGCCAACAGAAAACCCATGAATTATCATTTAAATTACCGGTTTTGCTCAGACTCCATCGATTTATTAAATTCAGGCCCATTTTGCCCACGAATTTAAAACAAGAGTTCTTAACTCAACACCCGATCGATTCGACGTTTCTCTTCTCACTTCGTCGCCCGATCGATCTCGATCGAATCTCTCTCGTCGATCCTCCTCTCCTCGACCACATGCGCTCCCTTCGGACGCACGCCTGACGCCCACACCACCGCCTCGCCCGCCCACCCCCACGCCCCACGCGCTCGCCATCGCCCGCCACGCCAGCCACCATCGTTCGCTCGCCGCTTCGCCTGCTGCCAAGACTTGGCTGCCTTGCCAGCTTCACACAATACCTACCAACACATCCATCCTCACTGTCAGAGTCCACGCCAGAGGAGAGACCAGTAATCCTCGAGCCCATTAATCTCACGCTTCAATTGGAAAAGAAGATAGAAAAGAAATAATCGAGATTCCTCGCTTCCTTTAATTTCACCTTCTCATCCACGGTCAAGAGGCTTGGTAAGGAAACGAATGCATCGTGAGTTGGCTAGGCGCATGATGAGATTTGCTATAGCAAATGCAAGAAGTTGCGTGACACCGCCATAGCTAGTCGCTTTCATCAAGGTCGCAAGCCCTCAGACCGCAACAAGCGCTTTTGTGATGTAGTGCCACCTCATACCATCCGACCAGACTCACCATCTCTCCTTTTGCCACTTATCGTAATCTGCTTGTAGTGTCATTCTAGACATGAATGTATCTACTATGTGTATAGTACGAAGTTTCTTGTGAAGGAAAATTTGATATTCGCTGTATTTTTAATTTGATGGAAGATTGCGCTGTCGGTGTCGCCGAGCTGGAGGTCAGAGGCCACGACCTTGATCACCTACCCTCTTCTACTTGCATCTGCTCCCACGCCTGCAGTCAGCCGCCGACGCCTTCCCCGCTATCATTCTAACTCGCCTTCTCTTTCATTGGTAAGTTGGATTGCTATGTTTGTGTGTATGCTCGAAGTTGGGCAAGAGAAGTTCAAAGGTTCGGCCACTTGAATGGATTAGTTGATCGAATTAATCGTTTTTCCTTCGAAGAATTAAGAATGGGATTCAAAACAGAGTTGTGTGTGAGAAATGTGGATAGGTCTTGGATTTGTCATTTTAGCATTTCTCGCAACTATGGTCTACCATGATCCGATTGTTTGCGCTTGAAAGGAGTTCTTAATAGGCATTTGTTTCGTTTTGTTTGCAGATTTATCACCATTGAATATATAATTTCTATGATCATATGAAAATTGTGTGAAATATGCTTAATTCAGCTAAGAATTTTATCTTGGTAATCTATTGTACTACAAAATGTTCTCGCAAATTTAAGACTTGGTTGGGTTAGGTGTACTCCTTTGTTTCTTGGTATCGCTAACCTTGAGGATTTGTTTGTACCATACTTTAATAAATTTTCCGATGTTAAACACTTTACCCTAGCAAGTTGTCTTCATTTGTCGTGGTGATTGTAGAAGCACTCAAGTTGGACAGCTTGTAGAAGGTTTGTTCATCATCGAGCCAATTCTCCAAGAGTTGTGAGTTAAAAAACCCTTGCAAGATCTATTATTGAACTTATTGATATACCCATCCGTCGCTTCGATCGCTTACACACGCATTTGGTCGGTAGGTCAAAGAAGAAGTAGAGCGCATGCTAGCCAAATTGGGTCCTCGCAGCCCGCCTAGAATTCAAGGAAGGTACAAGATCATGCAACTTGTTCTTTTCTTGTTGCACTTGTGTATGCATTTTTATTCTCGCTTGAAGCAAGTTATGTATTTTCATAGTGTCTTTTGGTGTAAGATATCAACTTCAAGAGAAGTGATGACTAGAATATGTTTCCATACTAGCATATGGAATACAACTCAATTGAGCAATGTATTTTCTTATAATATGGAGACCCACCTTTTAGATCTCAAGAGTATTAGTATGACAACTCGACATGGAATTCTTTATCGATCCAGATTTTCCATGTGTAGTCTCGTTGCCTTATAGCCTATTCAAGTTGTGTCGCATGTATGTATCGCAAGCATGTCAAATGGAATTTAATTTTAGAACATTCACGCCAGATACTGATTTTGGTCATGGTATTCATGATGAACTCTTTTTGCACTTGTGACTCTTTTTCCCGTTAGCTTTGTGAAAAAATAGATTAACAAAAGTTGAAAATTATGAGGAATAAAGTGACACCAATTCAGAGATTCTTCATATTGAGATTAAATTGTCTCCTTATTCATCTTGTAGAATATTGCTTCACTTTTTAAGCTACAATCGTAATGGTACTTTTACTTAAAAGATTTTCAGCAAAGATTATCCTTCTCTTGGTTCTTATTCATCATCTTATTGCAGGTAAACATAGATGAGGAGGAAAGCTTCATTCTCAGAGATCAGCTTCTGCCCCTCATTATTTGCCTTCTGAGAACGGTTAGTTCTCTCATTTGCATACATTAAATTGATTTGGAGATTCAAATGGAGGGCAAGTGTGCACAAAATATTGTGTGTGTGTGTGTGTGGCTACATTTTTATTTGATTCAATACTTACAAATCCAGCGAAGAGGGCTCTAGAGTCATAATATAGTATATCTACCCAGGCAACTTATACATTTCTATGAGCTATTGCTCACAATTTTCCAAACAACTTTTGGGTTTGTTCAAGTGGCTATCGTTCATAAAAGCTGGGTTTATGAGGTTTGTTACTTGTATGAGACCACCCTCCCAAACTGGGTTCATATAAATAAAATACTTCTAAAATTTTATTAGGGCATAAAATTAAGTTCACTTTTTTTGAAAAGGTCAATCTCCTACTAGGTTTATTTGTTTCTGGATACTATTTTTTTTGTAGGGTATATTCAGTGGGTCAATATTCTTATGTGTAAACCACTTGATATGGTTTGTTTTTATATCTTACAGGACCAACTTCCTGCAGTGCTAAGAATTTACCGGGATACACTTATTACTGTTATGAAAGCGTCAATAAAAGCCATGGTAGCAGAGTTGCTTCCGATATTTACTGCTACAGCTGATTTATTAATTGCGATCGCTTGGGAAGTTGTTGGTTGCTTGGTCATTGTTCGAGAGGAGAGAAAAACAAATGTCAAGACTGATTCAATTTGCTCATTCTGCTTCTTGTATTCATTTCATGCTGTGGTTCACGACAACTGATTGGTAGGTGTGTGCTGGATAATTTGGCTACTTACTTTCTTGGTTACTACAGGAAAATTTAAACGATGAATGTCTCCGGATTTGAGAGATTGATGTATATATTATAACTGCAAATGTTTTTTGTCTGCTGAGTGGATGTCCTATTTACTACAAAGGTCATGCCGAAATTTTGTACATTTCGTGACTTAGTATGAGTATGGTCAAATTGAGTTGCTAATCCGCTGAGATGACGCAAGTGTGTTCCTTTTGTGATAACATATTCAATCATAATACCGAGAACTTACTTGCACTTTTTCAAAAAGAACTTACTTTCTCTCAGAATGTCCTGTGTGTTTTATCGCTGAGATGAAATCACGATTGTTTGTTTTCTTTTCGTTAGTAGGTCTTTTTCCTCGGTTTGATAGAAGATGAGGAACAACAAGCCCTTGAAGTTGACTTTGCAAATAAATATTTGGGAGGATGTGCACTTTCTGTACTGTGTGTGTCTTTCTTTTTATTTGTACATTTTTACTTCTCCGCCTTCAACTAATTTGTAGCAAATGTCTCCATTTGGATTTTGGAATAGCAATAATTATGTGATGTTATTGATGAACCACTAGTTTAAAACACATTTCTACATTCGCTTTTGCATGTAACTTATCCATCATCTTCTATGCAACCGGAAAATTACTCATGTTGCTTCACCGGTGGGCATGCCGACATGGCTTGAAAGGAAGATAATGAGGCTTTTCTGTGTTTACCTAATGACTCGATGAATAGCACTCAATGTAAACTTTTTGTTGGCTAGACAAATGACACACATTAGGATTATTTGAAACAATAATCAAGCGCGACATCATCTTTGTTTGACTCCGTCATTTATGTTGCTAATGTGACAGAATCTGATTTTTAACTATCCTCACGCCAAAGAGACCAAACTAGCGCCGATTTTTTTTTATAATCGCTACTAAATTCGTGAGCTAAACAAGACTCACGCCTATTTAAGTCCTAAATTGCAGTGCTGCTTCCAAATTTCACCTAATTTAAAAATTAAATTCATGTGTCGCTTTGCCCACTAATTTGTAAATTAAATTGCATATGAGTTGCTCGCCCACGAATTTAAAAGTTAAATTGTGGTTTTGCCCACGAATTTAACTCAAACTGCGGGTTTTCGCCCACGAATTTAACTATTAAATTGTGGGTTTTTCAAATTTCACTAATTTAACATTTAAATTGTGAGTTTTCCCAAAGAACCTACAAATTTAATTTAAATTGCGGGTACCCACGAATTTAATTGAATAATTTCATCGAAGTTAAATTCGTGAACTAAATTGATAGTTTGCCCACCTAATTTAACTTAAATTGTGGGTTTTGGACTAAATTGTGGGTTTTGGCCCACTAATTTTTCCCCTGCTTTTTGTAGTGCTTGGGAGGCTTTGTGGATCCAAATGAGGAGCCCAGATCGATCATACAGCCATAAATAGTTTACATCAATGGTACCGCAAGATATCCAAGAGACAAAAATAATGTTTTCCCGCCGATACAAAGATATGGATTTTCACAACATGGACGGCATTTTCAGGTAGAACACATGGAACTATATCAGTTGTACCAATGAGACGCCCTGGACGTGTCTATATTATGTGGATTCTGTAAGTCTCTTGTATAATTCATGCTGTATATTCACGTACTCTTAAACTAAGGGTTTGACTTCTTTTTTATATAGAATGGAGGCAATCACACTTAGAGCGGACAAAAATGAAAAGATAAGATTCCTCGACCCGGGCCTTGTTAACTGCAAACTTATTCTAGATCCAAGAACGATGAATGATGTTGAGGAGTACATACTTGACGAATACTCATACCAGGGGTACCCCATAGCAAAGTATACATCTATTTCAAGATCGTATTTCTCTCGGCCACCTGGGCTCAGGACCCAGCTCTGGGCCCAAGGGGTCTGGAAGGATCCTTAGCCTCGGAAGACCACCATGAGTGCTCCACCAGCAACCGGTCGATTTCCTCGCAGTTCTCGACTGCCACCACTGGGCGTCTCGCCAGCCCCGACTAAGCCACCGGTCGAGCCTTAGTAAAACCTCTGCCACGTTGATTTGCCGACTCCATGTCGGCCACCTGTCCCTTGGACGTGACTCCATGCTGGGGTAGATGGTTTCTTCCCAAGATAACGCAGGGGGCGCTAGGTCAAGCGCCTCGCCCTTTACCTCGCTACACAAAGGAGGACGCGCCTGCCCCAAGGCAACACTCCAACACGGCGCAAAGAACGCCAAGATCTCGACAAAGGGCAGAGGGCAAAAGCGCACCTTCCCAACGCAGATGTTGCCACCCAGGCTCGCCAACACAAAGATGGGATGAATAAGAACTCATCTACCACCAGATCAAGAACGAGACTCCGGGCGAAGCTTACCCTACCTCTTTCTTCCGACCTCGTAGCCCGCCTCCGCCTATATAAAGGGTGGCAGGCCCTTCAAAGGGGGACTCTCATTTTTTTCAAGATTCTATCTCGCTTACTCATCCGACCCGATTCGGCCTTCCAACTGTAGGCGAGCGTTTTAGCTCCCGCACCACTAACTCGAGCGAGCTAAGGGCCCGCGCTCTAGCCCTCGCATGTAAAACCACTATACTCGAGTAATGAGATCTACCACCACTTAATCGGACATAGGATATTCGGTCCAACCAAGATAAACTGGGACTCCATTAATCTGTCCATTCAAGGAGAGGGCACGCCAATTTCTATACTTATAAATTTACTTTACGGTTATACTTAAACACCGACAGCTTAGCGCCGCCTGTAGGGGCCTTCAAGATCATCTTCGTGATCTCCGGATTCCCATTTTCCTAATTGATGGTTTTTCACCGGCGACGACGCGTTCGCTCGGCCTCGACCTCACCGCCGGCTGAGAGTTTGTGCTCATCCTCACCATCCTCGTGCTTGCGCTACTGAGTTTTGGCGTAGCATGAGCGATCGAGGCCCGTATGGCTGCTTGACGAGCCCAGTGCTGATCTCGTAGGGTCACCCGCGCCTTCAAGATAGACCGCGCGCGCCCCACGCCAAGATCGGGCTTTCATCAACAACCGACCGAGGGTCGCCCGGGTTGCAGACCTACCCCACACCGCTAGAACATCGCCACAAGCCGGGCGCCGTCATGACATCCTGAGCTGGGGACCCGGGGCCAAGGCCACCACCGAATCCTCCGGCTAAGGAGCTCACGGCCATCCCAAGACGCAAGTTCTGCTCCCACCACTGGGCTCCCTGCCACCCGAGTCGTGGCCCCCATGTGGGGCAGCGAGGTCCAACAGGCACACCGTCCCTTGAGCGATCCTAAGCCTCGCAGGTTCGGATCGCCGCCACTGCAGACATCCCGACCTCATGACTCGGTGGCTCCAAGCTAGTTGTTGACCAGTCAGCAGCCTCGTGAGCCTAATAGCGCTTATGTAATGGCGTCTGGCCGAGATCGTCCCGCCGCTGAGCTTCGCTCTCCGACCTTCGCCTTCTTTCGGCTGGGCCCGCCGACTTAGCGATCGACCGACTTCTCCGGTGCGACTGCCCGACCGCCGGCGGCCGGACGCTGAACCAACCGGTCGGGTCGCAGCCATACGATCGTCTCTTCCATGAGAGGGACCCTACCGTCAGAGGGCCCTCAACCCAATCGCTTTCGACCAGAGACGCCGATGGTCGCTACTGCGTCAATGCGGGATACTAAGAAGTCAGGGGGTCTCTATCCCGAAATTGCATCTTTATCCCCACGCTTATCAACTCCCAGGGGCCCGGCGCCATGCGTCGACTCATATATCTCGATCCTCACGAGCGACTCTGAGGTCGCTTGCTTGCATGCTCACTTTGTTGGCGCCCCGACCGACCGTCGGATCCTCGCAGCGGTAACCCTTCGACCCGAAAAGTGCTACCCTACGCCCCACTGCAGCTACTTGCTATGGCGAAGTAGTGCTACGCGAAGAAGGGAATGCCCATGCGAGGTGATCCATGATCGAATTCGGACGCTGCTCTTTGAGTCGCTAAATTCCCAGCCATTTTTATGCTTTCCTCAAGACGCTAATATTCCGACCCACGCCTAGCAACCCCGTGGTTCCTAAGGGCTATGGTCGCTTGACGAAAGTGTTCATCACAAAGGAAATGCATAATGTCCGCAAAGTTCCCAAAACCCATAACGTCAGGTGTACACACATTGCAAAAGTAAGGCACAGGCTTCTCGAGGCTCATCCGCAAAGTCGCTGCCGCCGCCCTGAGCCGCTGCCGCTCACCTCGACCGCGACCAGCCCCACCACCATCTCAGCCGCTGGCCGCACTCTGGCAAGCGCCTGATCTGCGTCGCCCTCGACCCTGCTGACGGTCATGACCAAGTCAGCGAAGTGTCATAAGAAGCGCAGCAGTCAAGACGACTCCACCACGGCAAGAACGGCAATTCCCCACCCTCGCGAAAGCAGAAGGCCACAAGGCGCAGGAAGGTCCGCCAGCATTGGCACCAAGTGATGCCAAGGCATAATGCAGCCTCATTACGCCCACCGGCCCCGCAGCTCCACCCCACGCCCGAGGCTCCCCGGCCATGCTCTCGGGCCGGGCCTAATTATGTTCGTGGAGGTCCTCAAGACAGACCCAGCCTCGCGACCTTGGCTGGCTCCTCCTCGGGCGCGCGGTCTCGAACCGCGCGACTGTATTACTCTTTCACACGCCGGCGAAGCTCCTCCGGTGACCTCGCTAGGCCCGCTCGCTCCGCCTCACGCTGTTCTAATGAGCTCCTCCGGGCTCGGATTCGAGCCCATCACACGACATACTTCCGCCTGGGCGGTGGCGCAGCTGCTCGACATGCGCAAGGAGGCTCGAACCGCTACCACGGACGGGCTCGACTTCAAAGGACCGCCGGCAGCCGGAGGGCACCGAAGCGGTTCCAAGAAGAAACCGCCTCCGCCGAGGCGGCCATCAGGTAGCTGGGCGGCCGGTCCGATCCCGAACCGGAAGCGCTGAAATGAACAAGAAAAAGCTCTACGTCAGCAAGATGGAATCAAAGCATTCACGACATAGGGCACAAAGCTCACCCGGCGAGGGAGCTCCTGATACGGAGGACCGACGAAGGCAGGATAATCCTGCCCCTCGTCACGGCGTTAGAAGCCTCGCCCTCGATACGGGACCTTTTGGCGCCGGTGCCCGATGGCCCCACCTCCGCCTCTCACTTGCCAGCTCTCCGGTCGTCACCGCCGCTTGCCATCAGATGTTCAAAATTCAAGAACTCCTTCCTCCCGCACTGCAGGAAAGTGCGAAGAGGTGGGGAGGCGGGGGCAAATGGGTAAAAGTGGTCGCTCCCACAACTCTCCTGCCGTTTTTATAGAAGCAGGGTGGAGCGGACCAGGCGAGCTCCACCCCGGCTAGCGCGCCGCCCGCGCATTAATTCCACGTCCCGCCCGACGGGACGTGTCCTTTCCACCTCTCCCACAGCGCATTAAAATGCGATGGGATGGCGGGGGCGGAGGGACATCGCTTCGGTCGAAGCACCGCACGCCCCTTCGGTTTCAGCTCCCAGGCTGGACCGACCGTGCTGACAAAGCAAAGAAGGACCCGGATGGGCCATGGCGGCGCCAAAGTGGCTGAAGGCCCGTTGGCTCGACGGCTCCGTCAAAAGGGCTGAGCAAAGGGCCTACCGGCCACAACGTCTTCTACATTCGGAATAAAAAGTTAAGGCAATCCTTTCCTTAAAGTTTTTTTCGCATTCATTATTTACACCTCCGAGTTTAAGCACTGTGTAGCAACCGCGAGTTTGGTCCCCACACATCGCTCGGGGGCAACAAGTTCACACACTTTCACGGGTTAGGTGACCTGGTCGCCTATGCGGTTCTCCCTAGCGGTAACCCTCTCGACCCGAAAGGCCTTACGCCCATACCAAATGCTACAGCTATGTATAATGCTTTGCGGAAGAAGGAAGTGCCCATGCGGTTAGAGCCATAGTTGGTCAGGAACATTCCTCTCCCGTGATGAGTATAAGCGAGCTTTTCATTCCTTAGGTCCCTGCCCCTCTTTCAAGCTTCCCCCAAAGGTGTTAACATGTCGACCTATGCTTGTGTAACCCCCGCGGTTTTTAAAGCCATGGTCACCGAATGTTTATCATCTTTGGGAAGTATGAAAAGGAGAATTGGACCTACGGAATGGCCCGACCGGCCAAAACGTTAGCGTAAAAACTTCAGTTCATTACAAAGACGAACTTATTACAAAAATCAAAGTATCTAATTTTCTTCTTGTTTTTGGTGGAGGATACTTTCTGGTGGTATCCTAAGCAGCGATCACCTCGGCGCAGGGGCGGCTGGCTCTCAACTCTTCGACCTCTTCATCGGTCCAGTTCGCTACGACCCCACTACTAACAACGGCAAGGTTGATGACGGTGTAGTGGGAGAGCTCGAAGACCAGCGCCGAGCAAGCTCCGAGCTCGATCCTCGCCATCGAAGCGCCGACGTGTTCGCAAGACGCTGACAGCACAAGCGGCTAGTGAGCTCGAATCCTGCACGGTGGTCCCAAGCACTCGATCGTGAACCTCCCGGCCAACCTCATGAAGGGTCGATAGTTCGGCAGTCCGCTCGGACAGGTCTTGCTCCGCCAGCTCCTTCGCCGAGAAGGCCACTTCTCGTGATGTGACCGCCGCATCACGTTCCTCCACCGCCAACTTCTGTGCCTCCACGGTGTCGCCGAGATCATTCCGCAGCACTACAGATCGAAGCAATGTCAAAAGGAAGGCCCGGCGGTCCACGACTGCGGAAAGTTGAGCTAGGGTTGGTTTGCTTACCAGCCATAGAGGCCTCCAGACGATGGAGGTCCCCCTCGACCTTGGTTCGGGTCTCCGCCACGCTGCAGCATGCCTCGGCGGAGTATGACTCCGCCTCGAGCTCGATCAAGCCGCCTCGAGGCACACCACCTCCGATCAAGCAGCCTTTTCGCTGCGGCGACGTCATAGCCTTTACTTGGCGCCGCCAGAGAGACACGAAGTTCGACACCTTCGCCTCAAGGATCTGGTTTGTCTGGGCGCCTCGAGCAAGACCAGCGACCTAGCCTGGGCCTCGGTGGGCCTTTTTTCGCCTCGCCGCTCACGCACTGTATTCTCCCCGAGCTCTCACATGACTCGGAGTGCCGACGACCGTCTCCTCCACAAAGAACCATCATCTCGCTTCATGCAAGATATGGAGGACGCTGACTTCTCTCCCGACCGGGCCTTCAGAGGCAGTGCCCGGCATTCCATTTAGCTCGCCGCCACTAAAGCAAGTCGGGTCAAGCTGCGGTCGGCCGAAGCATTCGGGCCGGTCGGACGGTGACGCCGAGATGACTTTTCAGCGCCCGTTTACCGAGCCAGGGCGAAGCTAGACCCCACCGGATCTGACCCAGTGAGCCTCCACTCTGCGCGCACCTCTTGTAGGGCCCCCACGACCGACCTCTACCTCAATGTCCAACACGAGCAACGGCTTGCTTGGTCGGATCACCGGGCAAGGTTAGCACAGTGCCGGGCCTTGGGTCATGGGGACGGTTCGCTTTGACTCATGCGACTTCGGAGATCACCGCCCGGTCTCGACCACCTTCTGTCGAGCCTTCGTTTCGACGTCGGGCCGCCATAGTGCTAAGATTGTGCCACCGGCACAAGTTCTAGCGGTGGCGCTGAAGCTCCTTTCATCTCCTCGCGCTCTCGATCGGACCCCGACCCATCATGGGGTGCTAGAATCTCCCCGCGCCTCGATCCCTCCGGAGCCTCCACCGGTGGTCCCAATTCATTGGCAATGATGTACGGCTGCTCAACGCCCAACCATCGTCGGGGAAGATCCGGCGCCGGATCTCGCCGAACCACCGCCGCTTCCGCATCAGACATCGCCGAAGGAACTGCAGCGCAACATGCGTTTCTTCGCCGGCCTCCCTGACAGAGGTGAATCGCCTTTCCGTTTCTCAGGACATCTCCTCGTGGAACCTTCGCTTAGGGCCCGGCGATAGCGACGCCAGACCAGCGCCCTCGTTGGTTTCGCCATCGACCTGCCGAGAGAAGGCCTCTATACGGATCATCGGTTGTCGCCACCACTGCCGCCGAGGATCGACTCCGATCGGCTATATCGACAGCGGTCGACACGGAGGTTTCGCTCACAAGGCGACCAATCGCTGCGTTTTTCCTTTCTTCCTCCTTTCCTCCTCCTTCCGCTTCTTGCGGTCGAATTCTTCAGTATGTTACCAAGGGTCTGGGCCTTTGTCGCTTCTCCCCGTAGCAATACCGACACCATCTCGCCTTGACTCGAACGGCACCAGAGCGCCGGCCAAACCATATGCCAAAAGCTGAGGAGAGGGCAGAAAAAGAGGAAGGGAACCACTCGGCCTACCAAATCCGGGGGTTTCTCCACCGAGAATGGCTCGGGGCCGCCACCCGCCGCCATGGTAGCGCTCCCGACCAACACGACAGCCACCCTAGCTTCGAGCTCCGACATAGAGAGCTCTGCTGCGACTATCCTCATGGGGTCGGACGCCCCACTGTACAGGAACATCGGGCACGCCCTTTCCACAAGGGGTTGCACACGCATCCTCATGAACGGGCATATAACGACGTCGCCGGTCCAGTCTCACTCACCGAGCTTGATCCGCCCGTAATCGGTGCCATCTTCTTCTTCTCCTTTTATCGGGCCTCGTTTCACTCGCCTCTTTGACTCGGGAGATGGCCGGTGAAGGCCGGGCGCCGCCTCCTGTGTTCCGAGTATAGAACCACTCAGAGTGCCACCCCTGCCTGACATCGGCAGCTTTTAGAGGGATGTACTCGTCCCCATGCCAGAGCGCAGCCGCAGCAGGTCGCCTCCCATGGACGCCTGAGCATCCGCCGCCTTTGTCTTTCCACAATCAAGTGTAGAAGAAGTGCTTCACGGCCTGGGCTCGATCCTCAGAATGCCTCACACAACATATAAAATTGCATGTGGAGCACGCTGGGGTTGAGGTGATGCACTTCCACCCCGTAGTAGTGTAGCATCCCATGGACGAAGGATGAAGCGAGTCCAAACTCACATTATAAAACCAAAGGGCACCACGATCTCTTCTTCAAGCGCCAAGGCGTCTCATGCCCCTGCCAGACCTCCACTTCGAGACATCTCATGGGAGGAACCTTTTCCACTCCAGTGCTGGCTGGTGGCTGGCGGTGCACTCCGACCACGACATCTCCAGTGCGCGAGCAATCCCAAGTCGGAGGAAAAGAATGTAAGCAACTCTCTCCCAACTCCTTTGGTTTTTTTCGCCTCAGCGGCCAAGGAGCGAGGAAGGCAAAGGCGAGGAGGCGGCGAAGCAAAGCGAAGCGCGTTCTAGCACCCCGGTTGCCGAACTTATGGGCGCCGAACAGCATCACCGGCGTAGCCGACCGGATACGCCAGCTTAGGTGGGCTCGCACGAAGCGCCACCCGTCTCCGTCCGCGCCATGCCGCACCGCAAGTGAGTCGACGCCCTAATCATTTCGCCAGATTTACTTTCCGCGACGCATTAAATGCTAGCAGAGGCGCCGGTATCGCCCAGCGAACGCCTGCGACCTCTCGATTCCACCTTCAAAGCCAGCTCAAATTGGGCTAAAGCAGTATGAAAAGTCCACCGGCCGCATGCCTCGAGGTGGCGAGAGGGCTCAAGTAGCTCACGACTCGCCTAGTGTCAGGTTCTAAATGCATGATCCACCAAGGATCTCAGCGCCCAAAGAAAGTAAACGAGTGAGGGGCTAGTTCAAGGCGAACCTCGCGGGTCTCTAGTTGGGTTGGCGACGACCTAATCGCTTTAACTCATGTCCGAGACCATATTTCAAACTCTCTCGGAGCTCTCGAAGGGCAGAGCACCACGCCTCGAAGTTACAAACGCTCGGGTCCGATACGGATTGAGTAAAGGAAGGTTTTATGGGTCACCCTAGCGGGTCGGACACCGACGAAGGGATCGTCCGCCGGAGATCGCGCGATGTCTGTGGCCCACTCGATAACCCGCTTGTAGCTCCACGAGCACGGTGTTCGACCGACGTATGGCAAACACGCCGCTTGTTCACCTCTAGGTCCCACACCGCGACGGGCATATATGTGGGACCGACAACGCCTCCTCCCGCAGATAGCCTCGCCTGACGAGGACTCGGGATGGTTGTTCTTCGTCGAAGCTACGACGTAAAACTAGCCCGACTAACTCGTCTAGCTACGACGTAAAACTAGCCCGACTAACTCATCTAGCTACGACGTAAAACTAGCCCGACAAACTCATCCAGCTACGACGTAAAACTAGCCCGACTAACTCGTCCAGCTACGACGTAAAACTAGCTCGACTAATTCGTCCAGCTATGACGTAAAACTAGCCCGACTAACTCGTCCAGCTATGACGTAAAACGAGCATTCGGGAACCAGAACCTCTCGTGAAGGTATCTGGATCTCCCTGCCGACCACGGTCACGTCCAGCTATGACGTAAAATGAGCATTCGGGAACCGTAACCTCTCGTGAAGGCATTCGACCTCTCGCCACTCACGCATCGCATCCAGCTATGACGAAATGAGCATTCGTAACTGCATCTTCGCGAAGGCATTCGACCTCCTCTGCTGACCACGGCCAAGCCGTCATTTATGACGAAAACAAGCATTCGAGAACCGTAACCTCTCGCGAAGGCATCTCGACCTCCCTTATCGACCACGGCCACGCCCAACTATGACGTGAAAAACGAGCATTCAGAACCGTAACCTCTCGAAGGCATCTCGACCTCTTGCCGACCACGGCCAAGGTTTAGCTATGACGAACCGGAACCTCAAGCGCCAGGCATCCAAGCAATCCGCCCGACCGCATAGCGTCGAATCGAGAGCCTCCGACTAAGTCTGGTCGGACTGCTTGATTTCGACTAACCCCCGACTAGCTCTCCGACCTACTCAGGGCTCGGGAGACTCCACCGGTGCGCCAGGCGCACCTTGGCCGGAGCGCCAACTGTTTGGCCAGACTCGGCCTCCCAAGGCAGCCTCCCAATCCGCTTGAGGTTCAGGTCGATCAGTCCGATCACTTCGCCACCGATTCTTGTCGATCGACATAAACCCCCGACTCAGCTTCTCCAAAACCGCCGGAGCTCGGGTTACACTCCACCGTGCGCCACGCACACCTCGTCAGAACTAACCGATCAGATTGGTCGGGTCGCCAGTAAGGTAGCCACCGAGAATACCCGCCGCCATTATGCAAATACCACGCTATTGAAGAGGTCATGCCAAGAAGACGAAGGGTCCATCCAGAACGCTGCTTTTCAGATAGCCCCGGCCACCGATTTAATACTCATACCAGGTACCCCACAAAGAAAGTATACATCTATTTCAAGATCATATTTCTCTCGCCACTGGGCTCAGACTCCACTGGGCCCAAGGGTCCGAAGGATCCTTAGCCTCTAAGACCACTATGAGTGTCCGACCAGCAACCGGTCGATTTCGCAGTTCTCGACCGATCAGCGGCCCCCCGCCATTCCACTAAGCTATCGATCAAAGCCTTGGTAAAACCTCTACCACGTTGACGGTCGACTCTAAGCCGGCCACGTGTCCCTTGGACGCGATGTCCATGCTGGGGTAGATGGCTCCTTCCCAAGATAACGCAGGGGGCGCTAGGTCAAGCGCCCGTCCTTTTACCTCATCAAGCACAGAGGAGGGACGCGCTCCGTCCCAAGGCAACACTAATACGGCGCCAAGAACGCCAAGATCTCGACAAAGGCAGAGGGCAGGGCAAGACTTCTCGACGCAAGACGCTGCCAGTGTTTAGCAACCCAAAGATGGGATGAATAGGAACCCATCACTACCAGACCAAGAACGGACTCTCGGGCGTCAGCTTACCCTACCTCTTTCTTCCGACCTCAGGTAACCCGCCTCCGCCTATATAAAGGGTGGCAGGGCCCTTCAAAGGGGGGACTTTCTCATTTTTTTCAAGATTCTATCTCGCCTACTCATCCGACCCGATTCGGGCCTTCCAACCCGTGAGCGTTTAGCTCCCGCACCTCACTCAGACGAGCGCTAAGGGCCCGCCTTAGCCCTCGTGATGTAAACCACTATACTCGAGTAATGAGATCTACCACCACGAAATCGGACGAGGGACATTCGCCCGAACCAAGATAAATCAGGGACTCCATTAGTTCCGTCTATTCAAGGAGAGGGGCATGACTTTATATACTTATAATTTACTTGTTTGGTTATAATTTAAACACCGACAGTACTCAAGACGCTGCTAAAACTACAAGACAAGACCTACATACTTTTACCCTACAACTTTTAGTACGTGTTTTCGTGCCTACTAGTCTCGTATATTTGATGCGCAACACTATGTGACGACTAATTGGCTTCTACAGATTTCACTGGATCGTCCTTGTCTTCATGTTAAATGAAAGCAATATCACTATCTTAGACTCAATGAGGAAACCGACAAGCAAGTACAAAAGAATTAATATACTTTCTAGACAGGTAAACTCGGTCGTTGCATTATTGCTCCAGTAATTTTTTATCCCATTGCACCTAATTAATTTTAATGACTACTTGAAACCATGAACAGGGTATACGCAAAATACCGCAAGAAGATCCAACAGTGTCGTCCATTCACGAAGAAATTCAGAATAAAAACTGATTTTTCATGCCTGAGACAACCCTAAGGGAACAATTTATGTGGATACTACGCAATGACACATATCCACACGTTCATCACTGATAGTATGGACTACAACGGCGAGCTAGTATATCGATTATTATATGTTGACCCGTACTTTTCTTTATAAAGACGATGACACTAATTAATGCTTCAATTTCTCCCATGACAAATACATTAAGCTTGGCACCAAAGAACCTTTCGCCGACAACGAAATTGAAGCCCTTCAGAGCAGATATATTGGTTCATCGCTCGAGAAATTATCAACCCGGCGCTAATTTCACGAGCATTTGTAGCTTATGACATGTCAACGACAGAATGAACAATGTAATACTTAAATATTATGATGCTTCAAAAGTGAATGGACAATATAATAATTAAATATTATGATGCTTCAATGTATTTGAATTAAACTTTAGTGATGTTTCAAGATTATTGTACACAACGATACTATACGTAATATATCTCATCAGACAACATATATGCTACAACATATACTGCAACAAATATATATGTAAAAAGGTTTAAAAACTGAAAGACCATGTGGAGGTCTATCCTTGTGTGTAATGAGTAATTGACAAGTGTTGAGATTGAGTTTGATTTGAATTGGATTTTTGGTATGAAGCAATTTGAGTGTTGGTTGTTTTTCCTAGTGCTACCCACGTGGGGCGGTAGCATTGACCATTGAGCGAATTAAGATTCATTAATGATTTGGGATAATCATTAAATATATATGTGGGCATTGCTATGTGAAGGTTTTCCTTGTCTTTGATGGTTGCAGGCGACGGTGCTAGGTCATGGTGAGGCAGAGGATGACCGGACTAGGCGAGGCGCGCCGAGGTCCAGACGGGCCGAGATCGCTGAAGATGATCGGAGATTTGAGTCCGGCAAGCCAAGAAAACAAGGAAAGGAGATGATGCTAGCTAGATGCCGTGGATCAATGAGGGCCGCTTGATTATGTCTAGTTGATAGGTTAGCGGTCTAGGTAGTATGCTTTGAAAACTGCAAGAAAACCCAGATGTATGTGGGTTTTGGGTTAGCCTTGCATGGCTGTGTGAGTGGGTCAATCCTAGCCCTTAGATGAGTGTCCTAGGGTTGAGGGACTCATCCAAGGGTGGTAGGTGACCCAAGAGTTGTATAAATAGGGGTGGAGGGGTGGCCTCCTCCCTTGAAGGTTTGAGTTGCTCTTTGAGCTTTGCCCACATGAAGTGAGGCTTTGTAAACCTTCCCACCAGAAATACAAAGAAATTTCTTTGCATCATTGTGAATTTAAATTCGTGATTTACATTATGTCTTTACTTTCCGCAATTTAAATTCAGCATTTACGCTACGATTTACTTTCCCGCAATTTACATTCATGCAATTTGATTTGCCTCCTCCTTCTAAATGCTGATCTTGGATGTTTTGAGTGTGTTCATATGGTTTTACATCTATTTTTCACTCTTTGATTGAGTAGAGATCATCTTTTCTTTCAAGTTCCAGTTCTGTCCAGAACTTATTCTTCGTGCAGTAGTTAGTCTTTGATTTTTGGAAAAATCTAGAAAAATCATTTTTGCGTGATTATTCTTGGAGATTGTGCGGAACTCCTATATACATCTTTAGAAAAACTTTGGAGTTCACTGGTTTCATAGTTTGGGTGCCATGAGGTGAAAACCGAGCCCCAAATTTTCTGGTCGAAGTTCCTGACTGTCTGTGTTCATAGATTTATGATGATTTTTATACTTGGCTTTTTGATCTGAAATTTGGTGGAGTGCTTCAGGACTCATCTTCTCATAGGGAGAAAATTTCTCATAATTTTTTGAGCAGCAGAAGCCCACCAACATCCTGTTCAAATCAAAAGCAGATTCTGGAAATATCTGCTTTTGCTTTTCTAAAAGAGACTTTTGTGTCTTGGCTTGATCTCTTTTAGAAAAGAAGTGTTTGAATTGATTCTCTCTTTTTGGACACTTGACAACCAGGATTGTGATTGAAAAATCCTCACATATTTTATGGATCACATCCATGTAAGCTAGGATGCACATAGTTGTCTAGTCGTTCGGTTTTTATGGTTTTACACGATTTTCCTTCTTGCCGATCTTTTCACGGTTTTAGTTGGAGTATTTTGGGGAAAATTTATTTGCGCACTATTCACCCCTCTGCTCGCCATCTCGATCCTTCAATTGGTATCGAGCCGGTTTTGCTCTTCCATAGATCTTGACCGGTCTCGAGAGCCATGGCGATGCATAAGTATTCCACTAAGCCTCCTATTTTTGTGGTGTCGATTTTCCTTTTTGAAATCCCGGATGGAGTCATACATCATCGCCAGGCTTCCCGATATGGCGAAGGTGAAGCTCCCATATGAGGTTCTCGCCGATGAGAACGCCACGGCCGCAATATGGCCGACGTTGAGGCAAATGCTAAGGCGAGGAACATTCTCATACAGGACTCACCGCAGTGAGTATGATCGATCTTCACCGTGATCCGCTTATGAGATTTGGGTGACCTCGATGCATACCATGAGGGCACTACCCAAATCAAGACCGTAGGCAGATCAACACAAGCGTGAGTACAACAAGTTTGAACAACACGTGGTGAGAGTCTTGACGAGTGTTTTGGTCGATTTACTAAAATTTTGAGCGATCTCCGGCAATGGTTGCATATACCTCGACTCGGATAATGCTCGCCATTTCTTGATCGCACTCGATCTTCGTGGTTTGGGAAATGAAAGTGACCACCATCAAGGATACCACCGACTTGTCGACTTTGACTCTTGATCGGGCTCTATTCCCGACTCAAGACTCATGAGATCGACGTCGCTCTCTCGAAGACTAAATCACAATGATGGCCTTGGTCACCGATCCCATTGGACCTTCTTTTGATTCTTCTACGGTTTTTCCTCTCTCGCACTTTATGCAGCTAAGCGATGACCAACTGGACAAGTTTTAAAAATGAGCTTGCTCTTTTAGCTCGCAAGTTTTCATGCCTACAAGAGGGTGAGAGAGAGGAAGAGAGGTGGTGGGATCACCGCTTCAATGTGGCGGCCCCAACCATATTCGAGTTTAACTGTCCCAAACCGGAGAAGGGCAAGAACGACTCAAATGTTCCGCAAGAACGACTACACCGACAAGAACCGCAACAAGAAGCTCCAGTTCATGAAGCCACAACGAGAAGAAGTACCGCAACTCTCCAAGAACAAGAAGCTTTTCCACTGCCTCGCCGCCTCGACGACATCAACCTCTCCGACACGGAGACATGGAGCGACGGCGAGGATGATCCGTAAGAGAAGAAAGGCGGCGACGACTTCTCCAAGATGTGCTTCATGGCAGCGCCATTGAAGTGAGCGACCCGAGCTGACAAATGACACGGATGAGGTACCCACCTACGACGAGTTAAATGATGCCTTCAGAATTAGGCAAGTTTCATGCTAAGGCTAGGTCGAGGTGTTCTGAAGTTAGAGAAGGAGGTAGACCGCTTGTCTCGGAGTTAGCTTCTCTTAAATCATGTTCCTCCCGAGACTCGACAATTGTGACACTCTGTGATGCTTTGCTTGTGGAGTTGGAGAACCTAAGGACTTTGCATGATAGTGTTCTTGTTGATCTTGAGAGTCTTAGGTCAAGGATGCTAGCACATGTTCTATTGATCCTATTCCTATTGATGCTAGTTTTCTTCATACTCACACAACCGCATCTTGTGAAAATTGCCCTAAGCTACTTGCTGAAATTGATGCCATGAGTTGTCACCTTAGGAAGCTTTCTACTAGAAATGATGAACTTGAATTGCATGCTTCTAAGGACCCAAATACTCATGTGGGGTCAGAAGCAACTAAAACTTGATAATGAAGCTTTGAATGTCAAGTGTGATCAACTTGCTAAGGATTTACTAGTTAAATCACAAACTAGTTGCTTGTGTGTTGTTGTTAAGGATGACGTGGATATGGTCCACGCAGAGATTAGGAAGAAGTTAGAGGCCCAGTGTTGGTAGAATTAGAGATGCTTCTTGTGCTTCCCTGTGAGTCTCTCAAATTTGAGGCAGCCGTGTATAGGGAAAAATATGCACGCTACTGCTCGATCCTCTTCTTCTCGCTCTTCTTCTACTCCTTCCCTTGCTCTTCATGTGCTCACTTTTCCGAGAGTGTTAGTATCTTATGAGCACTCTCGAGAAATTTGTTGGAGGCAAGAAGAAGCTCAATCTCATTCTAGACCACCCAAGATTAGCAAATTCAATCAAGGTCTAGGATTTGATTACTTGGAGCACGCTTAGACTCATCCTCCTACCATTGTGCGTGGTTCCAAGAATGGAGAGATAGTGGTTGCTCCTGTGTTGAGCACCACTGTTTAGGTATGCCGGTGTGGTCCATGGACTTCTCGACTGTATGATGCTTCTCTTGTTGCGCCGCTAATAAGGCAGTACACATGCACCTTCAGAAGAAGGATGGTCACCTAGTAGATTTCGCTTCAGCGCCAAGATCACTCGGCGGAGCGTGTTGTTGCTCTTAGGGTATTCAGGTCATCCCTGCACTGAGTGCTCCTAAGGCACGCACCGCTTCTAGACAAAGTTAGAGAGTCGCTGCTTTGGGCAACGCCCGTGACTCGGTTTTCATCTTCGCTCACTTGAGTTTTAGTCCCGAGTTGCTCGTGGTTAGTCTTTCCGCCGCCCTCTTGATATTCCTCGCTTTTCCCATCGAGGTATATATCATGCGGAGGCGCTGGTAGGAGATTTAGGCACTTGCTGGGATGGTCCGCCTTTGCACCACGGCAGCAGCCAAACCAAGGATGACTCCTAGATCTTCCATTACGCCTACTTCTTCCGATCTTGTTAGAGTTGAGCGTCGAGAGACACTAGAGTCCGCCTTTCTTTGTGGTCGGTACTTTGAGGCGCTGTAATTCAAGATTGGGTTCCCAAGTCTTTACTTTATCCCAAGATCGAAGTCTTCTTCCGACTTGATCAGTTCGCTCGGATGGGGAAGGAGATATTTGGATTGTTGATTCCGGTTGTTCTCGCCATATGACCGGAGATTCTCGTTGGTTCTCTTCCCTAGTCCGAGCCCCTGTGATGAGTTGATCACTTTGGGGATGCGTCTTCGTAGGGTCATTGCAAAAGGTACCGCCTCATTAATGACAATTTTATTCTTAAAGACGCTTGCCTTAGTGAGTAAGCCGCAATATAATTTGCTTCGCTTCTCACCTTATCGATGACTCTTTCGAGGTAAGCTTTAAGAGCAATGCTTGTAGAATTCTCGATTCATCGAAGAGTTAGTTTATGGATTTCTAGATTTGGGAGAGTCTTTCGTGCTGATTTTTCTGCTTTTCCGGAGACTTTCTTCGGTGTTTGATTGCTTCGAGTCCCGTGATCTCTCCTTCTCGCATAGGAGACTTGGTCACATTGGTTTTGATCATTTGACTAGAGTTAGCAACCGTGATCTTATTCGTGGTTTGCCCAAACTCAAGATGGTCAAAGACTTAGTTTTCTCCTCGCCGACATGGCAAGATGGTTATCGCTTCTCATCCTCCAACCACCGTAGTGATGATTGATGCACCAGACAGCTTTTACACATGGACACTTGGTCCAAATGCAGAGGCAACAAGCAGGAGGGAAGTGGTATGTCCTTGTCATTGTTGATGATTTTTCGAGATATTCTTGGGTATTTTTCATGGCCTCAAGGATGAGACTTTTTCTCACTTCAGGGACTTGTTAGTAGGTTGTCTATTGAGCTCCTGTGTGCATTACGAGCTATAATGCAGTGATAATGGCACAGAGTTCAAGAACTCCTACTTTGAGAGTTTCTGTGGAGTCCGGGTTAGAGCATCGCTTCTCCTCTCCATACGCCCCTCAACAAAATGGCGAGTGGAAAGGAAGAATAGGACCTCGTTGAGATGGCTGTGACGATGCTAGATGAGCACAAGACTCTAGGAAGTTTTGGGTGAGGCTATAGCTACCGCTTGTCATGTTTCCAATCGCGTTTTCTTGAGAGCACATTTGCATCGCTTTCTTATGAGTTGAGGTATGGGCGAAAGCCCGTGTTTCTCATTTTCGCTTTTGGTTGCAAGTGTTTTATCTTGAAGTCTAGTAACCTAGATAAGTTTGAGTCTCATTCTTCCGATGGTATTTTTCTCGGTTACTCGACTTCCTCTCAGAGCTATAGGGTCTGGAGTTGTGATGCTAATAGGATCATAGAGACCGTGGACGTGACCTTGATGAGGCTAGCCCTGTGCTAGACCCGATATTTCAGTGCTCTTCTTATCCCTCCGAGACCATCTTTGTAGAGGATGAGGATGATGGAGATGATGGTGTTCCACCCGATCCAGCTCCTCCTCACCGAGGTGCCTCCTGCTTCCATTTCAAGACCTCAGAAGATCACCTTTGCCTTCAGACTTCCTTCAACGAGTGGCTCTGCTCCTACCTCTTCTCCTCAAGAGGTAGAGGCCACTTCGCTTCGGGTCCTCTACGCCACATTCAGCCGCTCTCATCCACCGAAAGCAGATCATTGGTGATCTATTTGAGCGTGTTACGCGCCAAAATCAGGCTTATCTTCTTTCTCGCTTCACTCGCCTTTGTTGCCTCTTTTGAGCCAAAGGATGTTACTCATGCATTATCCGATGAATCATGGATTAATGCTATGCATGAGGAACCGAAAACTTTGAGAGGAACAAAGTTTGGCAATTTGTAGAGCCCCATCCGGTCATAATGTCATTGGGACCAAGTGGGTGTTCAAAACAAGCAGAGTGAGGATGGGGTTGTCGCTCACAACAAGGCTAGGCTAGTTGCACAGGCTTCACTCAAAGTTGAGGGTCTTGACTTTGAGGAGACCTTGCCCTCAGAGCTAGACTAGAGGCGATTAGAATCCTCGCTTGCATTCTCTCGATCCCAAGGCTTCAAGCTTTATCAAATGGATGTCAAGAGTGCATTTCTCAATGGCTTCATTGAGGAAGAGGTGTATGTCAAGCAACCTCCAGATTTGAGAGCCCCAAATACCCGAACCATGTCTACAAGCTTTCCAAAGCCTTGTATGGACTTAAGCAGTGCCCCTAGAGCTTGGTATGAGAGGCTTAAGTCCTATCTTCTCACCATGGTTTCAAAATGGGTATAGTAGACAAAACTCTATTCATCGACACCGTGATTCTCAATTCCTTCTCGCCAGATTTATGTGGACGATATTATTTGGTGGCTCATCTCACCTCTTGTGTCTCATTTTTCCGAGGTAATGAGCACAGAATTTGAGATGAGTATGATGGGTGAGTTGAGCTACTTTCTGCTTCCAAATCAAGGCACTCGGAGGGTACTTTCTCGCACCAAGGTAAGTACACTCGGACCTCTTGAGCCGGTTTGATATGTCCGATGGGAAGCCCGTGATGACTCCTATGGCCACCATCGCTGTCCTCGAGTCCGATGAGGATGGTGAGCCTGTTGATCAAAAGGAGTTCCGAGCATGATTGGCTCCTCTTGTATCTTATCGCTCATGCCGACATACACTTTGTCAGGTGTATGTGGCCGATTTCAGCTTCTCCTCGCCTCTCATCGCCAGCGGTGAAGCGATCTTCAGTACCTTCGAGCTACCATCGATTATGGTATTTGGTACTCTTCTTCTTCTTGTCTATCCCTTAGAGCCTTTTCTCGATGCGACTTTGCCTACCAGAGGATAGATAGGAAGAGCACTTCGCACTTGCCAATTCATTGGCACTTCTCTTGTTTCTGGTCCTCTAAGAAGCAGCTCGAGTCGCACACCATCCACGAGGCCGAGTATGTAGTCAGCCATTGTCAGAGCTGTGCTCTGATGAGATCGACCTTTGCAGACTTTGGGTTAGAGATAGAGAGTGTTCCACTTTTCCGTGATAACACTTCGCTATTTGCATTGCTAAGAACCCAAAGCAAGACTTTGACCAAGCACATTGATATTAGATATCACTTCCTTAGAGATCATGGAGAAAGGAGACATAGTGCTTCAGCCAGGAGAGTGACCACCGCTTGGTCGATATCTTTACCAAGCCTTTGGATAGCTCTAGGTTTGTTGCCTTGAGGAGTGAGCTTGGAGTTGTGTGCCCTCACGGCTTATTGTGAGGGGAGCTGGTTTGTACTTTTATGTATTATATGTATATATTTTCTTCCAGCTTTTTCCCTTCTTTTGTCTTGTTCTGGTGCTATGGGTTTTATTTTCTAGAGTTCTAAGTTCACTTCACCTAGACTGGCATGCCCTCGCATGGACCTCTCATCTTATGCTTTAGGGTGTTATTCTCTTCTTCTTCTCTGCTGAGCTCACTCACAGCCTTGTAGGTCTAGCAGTGTTGGGCCCCCGGTAGACAGTGGTCTGTGTTTGCTCCCTGGCCGAGTTTGAGAATTAGCTTTCCTTTGTCACTATTGGGGAAGATGAGAGCGAGTTTGAGCCTAGTGTTCTCTCGCTATCTTTTCTATACTCTATAGTCACCCAGCTTTGCGCTTTCAATCTTTCTCTCCTCATTTCGTATTTTTGGCTTCGATTGAGTTCTTGAGTTTCTCATTTGCCTAATTCTGCTAATAACTCAATTTGAACCAAATTTGTGCTTAAAGTTGATTCACATGTTGAGGGGGAGTTTGGGAACCTGTGGATGCATTGCATATAGATCGATTTTCTTTTGTTTTATGAGCTTTGTCTATTATGCAATTGACTCAATCTTCATGTAATGCACCTTGCTACATCTTTTGAAGAAAATCACTAGCTTCGAGTTGTCCAAGTTCATCCATCATGCTAAGCTTGTTAAAATTTGAAAATTGAAAGTTTTAACTGAAAAACTTGATGAAACATGTTGCTTTTTCTTGCTAAGTTTCATCTCTAGAGGTATTTACCATGATTTGTGAAATTTTGGAGTTCTCTAGAGTCCCTATAGCAACTTGGGTGAAACTAGCTTGATCCATACTTGAGTCCTTCAAATTGCTCATATGTGCTAGAATGAAAACAAAAATTGACTCTTTTGTACAAAATTGATCTCAACACTTTGCATTCACGAGACTGCCTCCCATTGCACTTGGGATGAACTTAGAATGCATCGTATGACCAAGACCATCCTCTTAAGAGTTCTTCTTGAGATGGTCAAGATGGCATGAGTCAATTACTCTTGAAAAATGCAAATAAACAAAAAACATATGTGGGTAAAGCATGCAAATTATGTCAAACATTTGCACCCCGCTATGTCTTTTCAAGTTCTAAGGCAAAATTTGCATTATATGGAAAATGAGCTCAAGGACCTTGTATGCACTTCTAGATTTCCCAAAGTGTTGAGTAGGTTGAACTCTAGGTTTTCCATTTGATCCTATGAGTGGTGTTTGCTTCTAGCTTTGAAACTTTTGCTAAGTTTTGCACTTGTTCAAATCTTGCTAAAATAAAATCTTGTAAACAAAGCTTGTGAGCAAAATGAATTTATTCTTAGAGACATCCAAGTTTAGTCATTTTCTAAATTGATTAGCTTGGTGTCATATCTTGTCATTATGATCAGCTTGGATAATCTTCAAAGCTCCTTAGGTTGCATCTCATGCATACATATTCAAAGGGGGATAAAAAAAACAAAAAATTGACTTCTTGATGCCTATATTGCCAAAAGGGGGAGAAAATATAGAAAAGGCATCTTCAAAGGAAAATTTTTAAATCCACATTGGTTCTTATGATCTCTGTGACAATTGCAAATTTTTTATGATCATAAGCATATTCGAGTGTTCCTTGTGAGTTTTATTGGATATTTTAGAGCTTTTGTCGAAAACTTGCTTTTTCTTTTATATTGCTCTAAAAATCTTTCTAGCCAACTTGGTCATGATATTATTTCCTTCTCTCGACCGAGTTTGGCTTTGCATTCAAATTGCTTCTTTTGCTCCTTCAAACTCAAATTTATGCCTTTTTGGTGTTTGTCAATATACTCATCAAGGGGAGATTGAAAGACCATGGAGGTCTATCCTTGTGTGTGATGAGTAATTGACAAGTGTTGAGATTGAGTTTGATTTGAATTGGATTTTTGGTATGAAGCAATTTGAGTGTTGGTTGTTTTTTCTAGTGCTACCCACGGGCTGTGAGCATTGGACCATTGAGCGCATTAAGATTCATTAATGATTTGGGATAATCATTAAATATATATGTGGGCATTGCTATGTGAAGGTTTTCCTTGTCTTTGATGGTTGCAGGCGACGGTGCTAGGTCATGGTGAGGCGGAGGATGACCGGACTAGGCGAGGAGCGCCGAGGTCCAGACGGCCGGGAGATCGCTGAAGATGATCGGAGATTGAGTCCTGCAAGCCAAGAAAACAAGGAAAGAAGATGATGCTAGCTAGATGTCACAGGATCAATGAGGGCCGCTTGATTGCGGTCTAGTTGATAGGTTAGCGGTCTAGGTAGTATGCTTTGAAAACTGCAAGAAAACCCTAGATGTGTGTGGGTTTTGGGTTAGCCCTTGCATGGCTGTGTGAGTGGGTCAATCCTAGCCCTTAGATGAGTGTCCTAGGGTTGAGGGACTCATCCAAGGGTGGTAGGTGACCCAAGAGTTGTATAAATAGGGGTGGAGGGTGGCCTCCCTTGAAGGTTTGAGTTGTTCTTTGAGCTTTGCCCACATGAAGTGAGGCTTTGTAAACCTTCCCACCAGAAATACAAAGAAATTTCTTTGCATCATTGTGAATTTAAATTCCGCATTTACATTATGTCTTTACTTTCCGCAATTTAAATTCAGCATTTACGTTACGCATTTACTTTCCCGCAATTTACATTCATGCAATTTGGATTTGCCTCCCCTCCTTCTAAATGCTGATCTTGGATGTTTTGAGTGTGTTCATATGGTTTTACATCTATTTTTCACTCTTTGATTGAGTAGAGATCATCTTTTCTTTCAAGTTCCAGTTCTGTCCAGAACTTGTTCTTCGCGCAGCAGTTAGTCTTTGATTTTTGGAAAAATCTAGAAAAATTATTTTTGCGTGATTCTTCTTGGAGATTGTGCGGAACTCCTATATACATCTGTAGAAAAACTTTGGAGTTCACTGGTTTCATAGTTTGGGTGCCATGAGGTGAAAACCGAGCCCCAAATTTTCTGGTCGAAGTTCCTGACTGTCTGTGTTCATAGATTTATGATGATTTTTATACTTGGCTTTTTGATCTGAAATTTGGTGGAGTGCTTCAAGACTCATCTTCTCATAGGGAGAAAATTTCTCATAATTTTCTGAGCAGCAGAAGACCACCAACATCCTGTTCAAATCTAAAGCAGATTCTAGAAATATCTGCTTTTGTTTTTCTAAAAGAGACTTTTGTGTCTTGGCTTGATCTCTTTTAGAAAAGAAGTGTTTGAATTGATTCCTCTCTTTTTGGACACTTGACAACCAGGATTGTGATTGAAAAATCCCTCACGTATTTTATGGATCACATCCATGTAAGCTAGGGATGCACATAGTTGTCTAGTCGTTCCGGTTTTTGCGGGTTTTACACGATTTCCCTTGCGCGATCTTTTCACGGTTTTAGTTGGAGTATTTTGGGGGAAAATTTATTTGCGACCATTCACCCCCCCTCTGTTCGCCATCTCGATCCTTCAAAAACCCATCACTACTAGTTTTGGATATGAAAATAGGATAGAGAGTTATCACTGTCGGTTAACAAGGAAAAAGGGGCAGTGATACTACTTATCACTGCCGGATATTGATAAAAATGTGATAGTGATAGTTACTTATCACTGCCGGTTATCAGAGATGACTGGCAGTGATAATTATTATCACTGCCAGATATTATTGAAAATGCGACAGTGATAGTTACTTATCACTGTCGGTTATGATTGATAACCGGCAATGATAATTATTATCACTACCGGTTGGTGAGTATAAACCGGCAGTGATAGTGATTATCACTGCCAGTTTATATCCGGCAATGATAGTCCTTGACTATCTCTGCCACTTAGGTAGTGCCGGGTCCACATCCGACAGTGATGCTGATGTGGACCCGGCAGTAAGCACGTGTTTGGTAGAAGCTAGTGAGCGAGCATCAGTGAATCCAGGGAAACTCGTTTTACCTCTCAATTGCAGCCGGGAGTGGCTGAGGAGAGCTACAACCATGTGGCCGGAGATGGACAAGAAGGGTAGGCCGTGACGGAGCTACGATCAATTGGAGTTGCACTTAAGTTAGGGATCACTACTACAGAACCGGCTACCACAAGCGGCTCGTAATCTCTGATCACAATAAGATGCTTGTACAGAGAACTAAATAAAAATAGAGCAGAACAAATCAACAGAACACAAAATAGTAATTTTAATTTGACATATGTTCATCGAACATCCCATAAGCTTGTGCTCGCCTGCACTCCACCACATGAGTGCCGATAACCGCTAGATTAATTAGTCAAAAACTGCCATGCAACAATGAGTTATATAGTACTTCTAACTTATATATAGTATGCCTCATGCATGCATGTACAAACCCCGATCGACATATTAATTAAAGAAAAACACAGATATACTTTCTAAAAAGAAAGGATAATTAACTCGCTAGTGGAATTTGTATAGAATAATGCACAAGAGTTAGTTGTTGCATGCAATCGATCCGCTCATTTTCAACATTTCACATTTCTCCTTTTCCTTTTCTTTCTTTCTTTTTCTCTTTTTCTTCTTCTCCTTTCTTTCTTTTCCCTTCTCTCGCCACATTCTTCTTTTCTCCTGCCCACCAAAATCCCCACTTCTCCCATTTTCATTTCTATTGGTCCTCTCGACCGAGCTCCTCGTGCAATTGCACAAATGTCCTCCATCTCCAGATTAGAAGCGCCTTTGTGGGCATTTAGTCGAACACCTTGTGGGCAGAGAATAAAGAGGGAGGAGGAGCGCGCAAGCCTATACCTCTGTCCTCCGGGTGGAATGTTGGTGTGGCGGCGGCTTGGTGGTGGAGGCGGCGAGGTGGGTGAGGAGGCGGCGCGTGAGACACAGGAGGTCCGAGAGCGGGACTAAGAAAATTTGTGGTCTGAGAGCTGGACTTAGTAAATTTGGTCTTTTCGATTTATACTGAACTCACTTCTACAAGCGGTTGCTAGTAAAACCGCCAGGAAGGACTTCTACAAGCGGTTGGTATTACAAACCACTTGTAAATATCTCTACAAGCGTTTTTACAACCAACCGCTAGAGGCAGATTTCTACAAGCGGTTCATATTTCCAACCGCTTGTAGAAGTGCTGCCATACCCTCGACATTTTTATCGTGCTTTCTACAATCGGTTGTTACTAAGAATCGCCAGGTAGTAAGTTTACAAGCGTTGGTATTCTCAACCGCTAGAAGAGAACTTCTACAAGCGGTTATTATTATTAATCAAGCAGTAAAAGTCTTGATCGATATTTTCAAAACAATACGGTGCCCACATCATTTGATAAGATCTGCTTCTTGCTTTTCGTTATTTTTTTACCGCGCAACCGCCAGAAAGCGCATGAAAAAAAAGAATGGCAAGGCGCGAGCGGTTCAACCGGTGGACGAGCTCAAGACACTCAAACGCCACGCCAGCTGTGGGAGGAAGAGATCTTATCGAACGATATGGGCACCGATTGTTTTGAATATTATCCGTCAAGACTTTTACAAGCGTTGGTATTACTTAACCGCTTAGAGATTTTTCTACAAGCGTTCGTAATACTAACCGCTAGATGGTACTTCTACAAGCGCTTATATTACTTAACCGCTTGTAGAAGTGGGTAGAGCTTAAATTTCTAAGTCCCTACATGCACTCTCCCACACCTTCAAATTTTTTAAGTCCCCTAGCGCCTCCTCTCTGTCAGGCGCCCCTCCCGCTTTCTGCTTTCATGCCCACAAGGTGTTCGTGAAATACCCACAAGGAGTTTTGTTGATATGTTGATGTTGGAGTAATGAAAAATATTATTGATGCTAATTTGTTTCACTCTTTGAAGCTATTAATTCATGTCGGCGGCTTCATCAAATGGTGATACAAAGAGACAACTAGAGGCATTATGGATGAAGCTATCGTGTCCTCGGCGCGAGATCCCAGAATGTGTTCACCTCCCATACATCCAAGAATCCATCCCGAGTGTTCATGAAGTGTCTTAATATGTCGTAAGTTTTTGAAGTTATTCATTTGTTCATATTCCTTGACTTTCACCTTCCGCTCCATTCTTTCGCTTGAAGGGCACAACATGTCCAGATATGTGAGGAGGTCGATAAAGCCAGCCATGGTGTTGAAAATCTTGCAATGCAAATTGCTGCATTCCAAGAAGATTTGTCGCTATGATGATGGCTCTACTAACAGTAACATTTAATCTCGCTGGTGCCGTAGAGATGCACATCCGGTTGCTTCGATGACAACAAGAGTATTAAAAAGCTAGAAGAAAGGATGGAAAGAGTAGAGAACATGCTAAAGAAATTAGTTAATATAGCTATCATTGTAATGTTGCTCCTTTTATATGATGTACTAGGTAAGTAGCAGAGACAACCCTGCAGGCTCAAATTGTTGAAAGCTTGTATGTCGCTTGTGTAAATTTCACACATCGCTTTTGGGGTTTTTGTATGGGAATTTATGAGCTAACTATGCTAAGCTAAATTTCTCTTTGTATGTCTGTAATTTTCTTTTTTAGGTATGCTAAAATTTATGCAGCCCTTTCATAGAGTGGAAACATCAACATATCAACATGATCATATGGAATAATTTGTATACAAGTAGTACATCTTAAGTCTTCATCTTTACAATTGTTCCTTTGTTATGATCGTGACGTATGTAAGGAGCATCGACATCATCGCCACGCAGACGCTTATGTCGACATCAATCGTAAAAGAGGGAGCTCGTCGAATCGACCATACTCTTCCTCGCCGGTGACGCTCTCAACTCCTACAATCCTTCGCTTGCCTTGGAGAACCACATGTCGCTTTGGCATTACCTTTTGCTTGTCCTTCTCGCTTTTAGGTTTGCTTGACATGTCCATTACATAGAAGACCTGGATCACATCGTCATGAGAACAAACGGTTCGCGCTTATAGCCGATCTCGTGAGATCCACGGTTGTCATGCCGTGATTTGTCGACCTTCACACCGCTTTGGAGTCACTTTGACCCATTGGCACTTAAATAGAGGGACCTTCAGAGGTCCATAGTCGAGCTCCCATATTTCTTCTATGAAACCATAATATGTGTCCAACTCCGCCACGTTGTCTTCGCGTCTCTCTACGACACCACTTGCTCGTTGGTGCCCCGTTATCCCGATCCGTGTAGAATGTAACCATTGATCTCATACCCCTTGAATGTCACGATTTCTTGTGATGGTCCCCGAGCCAAGCGCTGCAATAGTTCATCGCTTGACCCTTCCTCAAGGATGTACTTTTGTAGCCAAATACCGAAGAATCCATGTGCTTCAGGGTTATCCAACTCTCGTTTTCCTGTGAACTCGCCAGAGACACTCTTGTGTCAAGGACATAGGGGCGCACTATAGTTGATTGCTTCGTAATGTTGAAATGTGCTTGCTTGAATGCAACAAGATCATTGCATGCAACCGCTTGCCTTCCTATTGTCCTTTGCCCCGTAGCCTCCCTCGTGTCGTGATATGGGGACGCCGATAGGATTTAGATCATTCATGTAATCAACACAAAACTCTATCACCTCCTCCACACGTAGCCCCTCGGCAATGCAGCCTTCCTGACGCTAACGGTTACGGACGTATTTCTTAGGACACTCATGTACCTCTCGAAGGGAACATATTGTGCAGATACACCGTCCAAGGATACCTATCTCTTGACAAGGTGAACTGCAAGTATGATGAATGCAGGAGGAAAGATCATCTCGAGGCTAACCAAACTTTGTACCACATCGCCTCCAACTTAGGTAGTTTAGTGGTTCGACAACCTTCTGCGAAATGGCGCTCAGAAGGAACATAGCTTTGTGATTGTCCCCGCACCCACTCTGCAAGATACCTCGATACACACCGGAGCAACTATGTCATCAACACAAGGCGCCATGGATTTTAGGCCTTGAGTTTGTTCTCTTCGTGTTTACGAGTCTCTTTACATTTGAGGAGTATCCGTATGGACCTTCACACTGCTCAAACACTCAATCATGCTTTTTTTCTCTTCCTTGCTTGGAGTGTAGCTCGCAGGATGTAGATAAAGTTGTTTTGTCCTTCTTTGTTTTTCGGATGTAGGTCACTCCTCACCTCCATGTCTTCAAGGTCCTTCCGAACTTGCAAAGTATCTTTCGACGGTGCGACATATCTATGTAGCCTAGCAGGTTCAAGCAAACATTCTTCGTGATGTGCATGAAGTCAAGCGAGTGACGAACCTCCAAAACTTCCCAATACGGCAGGTCCCAAAATATTGATTTCTTCTTCCATGTGGGTGCATGACCATCCTCGTTTCGCATGTATGCTTCCAGACCCTTCCAAATACTACTTTCAGATCCTTTACCATAGCAAACACAAGTCGCCCATTACGATGCTGAGGCTTAACACGAATTTCTGTTCCCCCGTTAAATTTACTGCCTTTCCACCTCAAAGCATGACTGCCAGGAAGAAACCTGCGGTGGCCCATGTACACACACTTCCGAGAGTTTTTCGTGTACATGCAGTCCGCTTTCATCTATGCATTGGGTGTGCTTTAAACCCTTTGACAGCTTTGGTCGACAGTTACCGAGAGCATGCCAATCGTTGATTGTTACAAACAACAATGCACGCAGTTGAAATACTCTTTGTACTCATCCCAAACCCGCACACCATCCTCCCACAACTTCACAAGGTCTTCAACCAATGGTTTCGTAGACATCGATGTCGCTTCCAGTTGCTTCGCCTTCGATCAACAATGGCATCATGATGTACTTCCGCTTAATGCACGCCAGGAGGAATGTTATAGATGCAAAGCGTCACGTGCCAAAAGCGGATGCAGCTCAACCGCCGAAAGGATTCATCCCATCGGTGCTCAACCCAAACCATATGTTTTCGACCATTTGCAAAGTTCGGTAAGCCCGATCTACTTTCCTCCATCATGAGCCATCTCGCAGGTGTCTAAGAATCCCGCCTTCCTTACACTCTTATTCATGCCAACGCATCATCTTGGCATGACCTTCTAATCGCTTCACCGGGGATCACAGGAAATACCACAATACTTTGGTCGGAGTTCTCTTCAGATGATTCCTATCTAATTCACTGGATCACACGCCGCAGCTTATACTAGGATTCTTCGCGACACCGACAAACCTCCAAATCGCATACTCATTGTGATACAGATACAATCGTTAGGACATGCGGTATCTTCCGTACTTGCAATCCTAAAGGGCGAGGACTCGCTTCGCTTCATACGTGAGATTCGTAGAGTGTTACCTTCCTAAGCAACTTCTTTACGAAAGTGATAACAAACCATTGAATACCTTGTCCGACACACCGCTTGTGGCCTTCCATTGCATGAGTTCTAGTGTAGCACGCAGCTTTTTGTGGCCCCGTCCACGCTTTGGGTACAAATCAATTTCGTGGTCCTCTACCATGCTCAAACTTCTTGTATTGTCTTTCCTCTCGTGAACTCTCCCTCTCCGCCACGGAGCATCCGATCTAGCTCATCATCACCAAACTCGCCGATCAGATCTTCCACGGACCAGATTGAGTGGTGTCCGCATACCGCTGGCTCTATCTTCCTCTTCTTCGCCTTCTTCATCGCCTTCCCGTCCAATCGCCTGCTTCGCCATGGTGGGTCCAGCAGTATAGTTTGCCATGAAACCTCTCGTGATCACATGCCTCATAATCATCCATCGCTCGAGTGCTCCTTCTCATTCTTGCAATCTACGACGGACAACGATGAAGCTTCCTCGAGGCAAGAATGCAACGGCCGCTACGAGAAACTCCTTCATGCCATCTCTCGAACTCTTTGACCAACGGTCCGCATTGTACATCCATTGCCTGCTCATCTACACCAATAAAAATAATAACAACATCTATCACAATATTTAATTAAAGCTATCTATGTCTAATAGTTTTGTATTTTTTAATCATTTTGTATTCTTTTAACTAAAGCCAACTAATTATGTTCATGCAAACCTTTTCTATCATTCCAAGATTTTAATTTTACTAAATAAAAATTATTTTTTAACTTTTCCCCACCTTTGTAATTTTTCATCGTTTCACATTTATTGCATTTCATTCCATACACCAAACAATATATCACCTTAAGAACAAGAAAATAAGCCAACAAATGTAAACACTAACAATTCCCACAAGAACAAAACATGATTTCTCAACATGCAATGCACAAAAACATCAATATATAGGTGAGAAGGATGTCAAGAACATGTTACTCACCTCAGAACAATTAATTCGAGCTAATAGCCTCAATTAAAATTTTAAAGACTCTCCCCATGAATCGCTTCTCACCCCACCACTCTGCTGTCCCAAGGCGAGCTCGGGAGGAAGATGGGGTTTAAATGCTACTGAACATAGGGTTTAAATGCGCTGGCGGAAGGGTGTCTCACAAGCTGCTTCTACACACGAACCGCTTTTGATCCCCACTCTATAGATGCGGTTCGTGTTTCAACCGCTTAGATATCTAGAAGTGGTTCTAGACACTAACCGCTTTAGAGATGGGACTCTGTAGGGGTTCGTGTCAAGAACCGCTTTAGAGACCCTCTCTCTGCTGCCCACAAACCGCTTGGCACGAGAGCACAAGCGGTGCAAGACCTAACCGCCAGATAGACCGGCAGAAGGCTGGTTTCAGAGTAGTGGATGAGTTCAAGGTAGGGGTGGAAAACGAGCCAGTTGAACTTTTTTTCGAGCTTTCTTCGACACTGATGTATTCTTTTTTATTATAGTCTCCTGTATTGTTTGAGACCCAACTTCGAACCGAGCCTAACGAGCCGAGCCGAAATTGACCCTTGTTCTAAATCAACTAATTTTTATTCTAAAAGAAAAATGAATATAATCGGAGCAATTTTGAAATGAGCCACCGAGCCAGCTCAACGAGCTTTTTTTCCAGCCCTAGTTCAAGGGGTCAAGAATGTGATATAAACTGACTTAATTGGAAAATGGCTCCCCCAATCATTTGATTTCCTTTGTCCCCTTTTCTTGGGTGTTCGATGGAAATTTTGGCTCACAACGGCAATCAAATCTGAGCTAAGGCAAGTGGAGCCTTGAGAGGGTATGGGAAGTATGACATGGTGCCAAGGGTAGCTCGGTGATCTTTACAGATGGAGAGGATGTTGTGCCGTAATTTGGACAGTGACCAAGATAATGGTGGTGCAGGTTTCTCGAGTCTTGGCTAGTGTAGAGCATGGAAAATGTAGCCATGGCAGGGTATGGGCGGTGTTTGGCCGTATACAGCGATGGCCATGGTCGGTCGGGGAAAGCTCAATCTTGGGCATCTCGAGACTCACATAGCGAGGGAAGGCGGTGGCTATGGAGAAGAAGGCCTTGGGCAAGCTAGGCAAGGGTTAGTGAGGTGTAGACCGGTGGGAACACAGGGCGAGCTCAGTGCCGCTGTTTTGCACACAGACGGGACATGGCAATGATCCGCACACACGTCGTGGCAGCGAATTCGCGGCTTTGTGGTTGCCGTCGTAGAGATGAGGCAAGGGGAGAGGTAGAGCATCTAGGGCAGAGGCACAGGGTTGGCTGGGCACTGCCAGGTTGGGCCCAAGCAACACGAAAGCCCACATGTTAGTGAAACTGAGGAGGTGAAATCATAATTTTCCAGATTGAGCAGCACATCAGGGCTTCGGATTTAATTGATCCATCAAGATTGGTCAAACATTTTTGAAACATTTTTGTATAAACCCGAGCTAGACCTTATCCTACCATAAAACTTTCATATGATGACCTTATCTGTACAATTTTATAAAATTCTGATAAGCGCATTATTTTGATTTTGGGTTTTCTAATTTTTATTTTTCGAAGGTAACAAATTACATTCAATTCAATTGATAATTTTATGTAAAATTATATGTGCTTGTAGATGCTACCATAAATTTTTAGATGATGATCAAGTCTATGCATTTTTATAAAATTCTGACATTTTTATTGTTGATTTTAAATTACTATAGTTTTTATTTTCTAAATTAAATATATTATGTTTAATATTTTTGAAACTTTTTTGTCAGCACCTTTAGTTCTATAGATTTTAAATAAAATTTCAAAGGATGATCATGCTTAGATATTTTTAAATAATTCTGACAGTGCCTCTGTTCATAGTCTTTAGTCACTGTTTTTTATTTCTTATCAGCATTGAAGCATTCAAACTTCTTTGAGACATTTTGGGATAATTCTGGAGATGGATTAGGGTTTAAATAGATTTTCTCCAGATTTTATTCTTATATGATTTTGGTTTTCACAAATTGGAAAAGAGCATTTCAATCGATATAAAAGGTTTTTCTTAAAGACCAATAATCCAAGAAAAGCAAAGAAAAATAGGAATTCAAAATAAAACCATAATTTCAACTCAATTTCATATTTTATTTATTTTGTATTTTTCAGGATGTTATAACCTAGTAGTACAACGAGATTTCTAACATGTCGAGGTCATGGGTTGACATATGCATGTGTAAATATGCCAGGCTATCAATCCCTTACGTAACATGTTTGCATGCCAAAAGACATAAATGCCATGCATTAGCATGTAACAAGGTTGCCGCCATGTCATTGGTGGTATGGTCTCCAATGGATGCTTCCTCGTAAGTTTGTTACAGATTGCACCTAATCCCAATTTATTTTGGTGAGATGTTGCTTTCAGATCCCAACCATGACATTGAGTAGGGGATAAATTTTTTGCAAGACTGTACGCACAGGTCAACATGGCAATGGAAGCATCAAATTTAGACGGTTCTACACGCCAGCGTTTTTGTTTGGCTGAATGGATCACCCATATTTTCCAAGTGAACTGGAGACGGAAGGTTCAGTTCGTATGTAATTTAATTACTTCCCTAACGGAGACAGCTATAATGCGTAATAGATCAATGCCCGTTGTCAGCGTATTATACGCTAGGGTACCATCTCCACCGCATAAAGTACAGTCCACGTGGCGGCTCGGCAATCGGCGGGCGATCACGCCCGCCGGCAGCGCGCCGGTCCACGGGCGCCCGGCGAAAGGTGGGCGAAGCACGCCGCTTCGGGCGCCCGATCCACGGGCGGATCGCACGGGCGGGCGATCGCGGCCCGCCGCGCGCCGGTCCACGTGGCGCCCGACGAAAGTGGGCGAGCACACCGCCGCCGCCGCCTACCCACGGGCGGCTCGGCACCGGGCGGCGATCACGCCCGCCGCTGCTGCCGGTCCACGGGCGCCGGCGAAAGGGTGGCGAAGCACGCCGCCGCCGGCGCCAAATCCACGCGGGCGGCTCGCACGGGCGGGCGATCACGCTCGCGGCCAGCGCCGGTCCACGTGGCGCCCGACGAGCGTGGGCGAAGCACGCCGCCGCCTGGCGCCGATCCACGTGGCGGGTGGCAAGCGCTTGACGAGGCGCCGCTTCGCCGCAAAGGCAAAAGGTGGGCGACGGCTTTCGCCAAGGCCTTCCGCCGCCAGCAGGTCGTAATGGCAGCTCGCCATAGTAGGCTTATCGGTTGCAAGGGTTTCAGAACCACCCATTCTCTCGACGCCTCACCTACCGCCACGAAGGGGTCCCATCCGCGACCGCAAAGGCACGCGAGACATTTAATGAGGCCGAGGAACGACATTTAACCGTGTCGCCACGGGCCGGGCGCCGGCGGCAGGCGTGGTCGCCCACTTGCTCGCCCGCACGCCACGTGGACCGACACCGGCGGGCGGGCGTGCTTCGCCCGCCGCCCGCCAAAGCCGCCATACATGGCCGGGCGTCGGGCGAAAGCAGGCGGGTCGCCCACTGCCACCCGCGCCACATGGACCGACGTCCAACAGACGGGGTGTAAACACCCACCCGCTTGCTAGACCGCCACGTAGGCCACGCACGCTTTTGTGCGGCAAAGAGGGTACCCTGGCGTAAAGTACGCCGACAGTAGCCCCCGGGTCCACCCAAGAACGCACCTCAGAGCCCTTTGAGATTTTCCATTAAATGCCGGTGCATTCTGGATGGGCCATCATTTATCGAGATGCGCCGCTTTGATTCCCGTGCTTCATCGCATCCGGCCGATTTTTGGGGACCCGATACGACGACGATCTTGCCTTTTCACGAACCGCTTTGCCATGAGGGGGTAATTTATAGATTCATCCGCACCAGCATTTTACGCCAAAGACTTTTTGCAAACTTCATCTTCTCGCTTCAAGTTCCTCGCTTTTCATCGCCGCTTCCATGGCTTCTTCGGTTCGCCTTCCATCCCCGCTTCCACGGTGGACTCCTACACAGTGGGGAGACTCCATACCATCGTCTCGAGGGCCCTCTCCACTTCTGGACCGAGACCCCCGCTACTTAGTGCCCCGCCGACGAGATTATCATCTTCACGCGGGTATCATGGCGGCCCGGTGCTGCCTTTTTCGACTTTTTTCCACACCGCCCTCCACTTCTACTTAAATCCATCATCTTAACCTCACCCCCAACTCCATCGCCTTTCCTCGCCACCTTCGCACACCTCGCGGAAATGTTCATGGGGTGATGCCGAACCTTCCTCTTTTCGCCATTTCTTCCTCGCCACGCCCGACCGCCTCCGATGGCGACCATCGAGTCGCCATTTCCGCCTTCGACGGGATGGCTGCTCGTTACCTCCCTTCTAGCCCAGTCAAACCGAAGGCCCGGCGACCGAGTGGTCAGACGTCAACGCATTTACAGGCATCGATGTTCTGGGTGCCCTGGCCGCCGGGCGACATCGAGAATCGAACTCGCCTGGCAAGAGACGGAGGAGCTCCGGCAATGGCGTTCCCGCATCAACAACTCGCTGGACGCCGGTTTAACTGGGCGCCGGTCGTTAGGGATTTCAGATCCCAAAGATCGAGTTCTCCGCCGCCAGATTCGCCCAAAGATGGCAATACATCGGCGACGACGACATCACCCGCACCTTTCCTACCGTAAGTCTTCATTGCTATCTTTGGCTTTTTTCGCATTCATGCTTCTTCCGTGTTGCTCCTACCAACCGCAGTTTTTTTAACTTTGGCCAGCGCTGAAACTTGAGGCCACACCTCGCCAGTGGCTCTCGGGCTTATGCCACCCCCGCCGCCTAGTCTTCCTCATCGGCCCGCCACCACCGACGGAGGCTGCGAGCCCGAGGATCGCAGGTTGTCACGCCGATGGACTCCACCGCCTTGCCGTGGTGCCGCCGCTACCGACGATCGTGGATGCGCCACCTCCCATCGATCAGCGGCGGGCGAAACCTCCGCCACCATCAAATTTCAAGGGTGGCGGTGTTGCCGACATGGCGGTCGCACCAGCCGCCTGAGCTGGCAAAGATCGGCCGCCACCGCACCGCCGCGCGGGCGCCAAGATCTCCACTCGCGCCGCTTGGTACCATCGCCACCAGTTGTCACGCAAGCAGCGCCGCCGACAACGACTACGGCGCTAGCTCCAACATCTCCTCCTTCACCGACTCCCCCTGTGGCGCCGATCCCACCATCCACGGTGCCACTGCCTTCTGCCATGGGGACCCCTGCCGCCGTTCGACAAGGCGGGCTTGAGGTCCCCAGGGCCAGCTTCAGCTTGAGGGCGACGCCAAGGGCGGCCCCTCAAGACGTTCCAGTGGAGCCGACGCCACCGCACTCGCAGAGATGACGAGGTTCCCGCCGCCGCCGCCGCCACGGAGCCGGGCCGCCGCCGACACTAACGTGTTTCGCCACCGCTTCGCACCGCTCACCGTGTTCGCCAGACGCCACGCCGAACTTTTCACAGAGCTCGGCGATCGCACCACGCGACTTGGCGCAGCCTCGTTACGGCCGCCGCATGGAGCCCGACGGCGAGGCAACCGACAGGGCGATCGATCAGGAACTGGCCCTCGACTCCACCGATTCACCCAAATGCGAAGCATATCTCAAGTGAATCAAGGAACTCAAGGCCCCGCGATATACCTGTTGGTCCTGTGATAGTTCGCCAACACGAGCATTCTCATCCAACAAATTGACATCACAACACATACATAATTGGCGGAAACATAAACGTTATTACATACCAAAAGTAGGACTGCTGTCCATAACCACATATTTAGAGTTATTACATCAAGTAGCAGCAGAAATCATAAGATAAACAATAAAAGGGCCAGCATGGCATGCCCCCAAACCCTCGTGCAACCAACTGGGCAAGAACGGCGACTAAACGCTAGCATCGTCAAATCGCCCAGAAAGTCCCCGTATTGCCTCATCCTCACCGCAGCAAGTGGATAATCCGATTGAGTACAAAGAGTGTACTCGCACAATAATATACATTTCAATGCTGATTTCTAGCTACATGTGGTTGCTACATCAAGGATGGCATAATGGCAATTTTCAAAGATAAAGCAAAGATTTGTTGTAAATCGAAAACATGTATAGATTGAAACGAATTGCACTTGGTAAACATTTGAAAGATCAATACATAATATAACATCATCATAATCACATTCTCACATGCCTTCAAGCATTCTCCAACCATGAGTTCCATCGCCATGTTCAAACACATCCACAAGTACTCCAATACTTGTCTCAACATACACACACAAGTACTCCAATACTTGTGTGTCTTTTTCCCACTCCCATCCCATTCTTACCAAGTCCTTAATACTGCCAAAGGATCGACATTCAAGAGATCGCCCCAACCATGGACGCCGCTATTCAATAGTTTAAACTCGCAGAGGTACGACTTTTTCCCACACGACACGCCACACTCGTGAGCCAAGCTATTAACACATTTCCTTAGATGTGTCGGCCGAGGTGAACGTGACAAACCATTTTCCAAAGATGCATGGTAGTGTGTATAAACCACCGGATGATCAGGACCCTTGATCCCGCAAGGCTCAAGGTTCGTGTGTGTGGATCAAGGAGTACACCCGTTGTTGGACATCCCCAACTCAACAAAGTTCGAGGGACTCCGAGGACATTCCTTGGCGCCCACCAAGCCCAAGGAATTCATGACATTCCTTGACACTCTACTAAGCTCAAGGAATTCGAGTGCATATGGTTTACACACCCTAGTCATACACAAGTACTTGGTTACGCCGGTCCCATAAACGACGGTGGTTCGCACGATAGTTACTCAAAAGACGCCACCGTGATTCAACTTAAGGTCCTTAGCCAATATCTCTAATCATTGAACAACATTTGAAACCATCAACATTATAATAATTCTCAATCGCTATGCACCAATGGACTAAGTCCATCTATCGCGTTTCTAACGATGTTCTAAGCATGGCTACATATCGCATTTAACCCATATATAATAATAAACCAACCATCTAGGGCGACAATGGAACATGGAAAGAATATGATAAGGGGATGGCATCACAAGGGGGTAATAGCTACAAATTTCTACCCAAACATAATTGTAATTGAAAGTAAGCATGCAATTGATAAAATACTTCCAAAACATAAATTGCAATTAGTAGGAGCAATCATGGTCAAGGAGTAAAATAGTGCCTTGTCGCCGTTTTGATTTCAAGGCGAGTCGCATTCGTGAGAGTGCCCTCCAAACGCCAACACCTAACGAGAAAATCCAAATCCATAAATACCAAATCAAGAATTCAAATGATGCACATGATTAAAAGATGCATGAGACGCTCATGATGTGCAATACTAATCATAATATGAAAGTACTAATTTAGTTTTTGCGTTAAAAGTTCAAGTCTTAATGTTTTTATTGAATTCTATTCGGACTATCCGAGTGTCACTTCGGACTGTCCGAACTGACCCTCTCGGTATGAAGTTGAAATTCTTTTCGACCGTCTCAAATATGGTTCGAGTATCCGGTAGGTTCGAGTATCCGAGTGGTACCTCGGAATGTCCGAAAGGCATCTCTTGGTTGGCCAATGTAGCCTTTAAACTAATTCCTATTCGGACTATCCGAACTTCATTCGAGTATCCGGCGGTGTTCGAATGTCCGAGTAAAATCTCGACCGTCTGAGCCGAAAGCTTCGCTTTGTAATGTACCGGTTTGTCTATTATCCTCTACACTTCCAAGTAATGAGCTAGGGTTTCACAGGATGGACTAGGGTTTCAAGGATGATCTAGGTAGAATCTACCACTACAATGTTGCTCTTGCACTTGGTGAAGATTGGTTTCGTGAGGGATGACGAAAAATGTCACAATGCCTTTCTTCACGGCTCACACCTCCTTGCTCACAGAGACTACAATGCCTTCCTTGCCCAAGACTTGCACTCCACAACTAGCCCTCCTCCTCAAGCTTTTTGCTACATGCGCGAATCTCGATTCAAGTGCGATGATGGATTCCATGGAGAAGGAAGAAATGAGTTGCAATAGCCAAAATTTCAGAATATGGAAGGACAAGAAAATCAATTGCCACTCACCCAAAACTTGGTTCTCAAGATTCCATTTGGATGGATTTGAAGCTCTTGAGAGGGGCTACAAGGTGGTATAACATGCACAAGCTCAATCTCAAGTTTTGGAGGAGATTTGTGGGGAGAATGGCAAGAGGAGAGGAAGAACTGCTTGCTGTTTTTCAGACTTGGAGCAGCAAATGGGCAGGAAAAGGGAGGAGAACCTGTGGTTTAGGCCTTATATAGGCTGCCCACTCATGCCTTACATGTGGGGCTAGGTCCCACATGTCATAGGGTGGGTAAAGAGGTGGGTATGGGTGGTTTAAGTAAGAAAAGACATGGGTAGGTTGTGCAGCCCACAAGTTCCAATGCAAAGGTAGGTCCCATGTGTCATTGACTAGGGGTAGGGGTGAATAGAGTAAGAATTGGTATGGTAGGTGTGCAGCCTACCCTCCTCTCTCTTACAAACATGGCCCACATGTCATTGAGTAAGGTGAAATAACATGTGTGCAGTTTTTAGAAAGTGATTGTTAGGATTTTGCAACGCCCTCTTTTATGCAAGATGAATGTCCTAACACTTGTATGATTTTACTTAAATGAGGATGCAATGCCATTATGGAAGACATGAACATGACGAGTCTCATTTACCAAGTTAACGAAAATTGGGCTGTTACATCGACGAGCTGACAAGGGAGCGGGTGAGGGGAGACGCGATGATGGCGCAAGAAAGGGCCACCGTGACCGCCCTGGACGCCATGCAGGAGCGGGCGGAAAGGGCCGAGACGGCGCAGCGGACCGCGGAGTACGAGGCCGATCGCCTCAAGCACAACCTTACCACCATGCTCAAGGAGTTTTCCAACAGATCAAAAGATGCTCGAACCTTTGGGCGTGGTGTCAGTGACGCCCAGACACCGCCCGCAAGACGCCCACGTACAACCAGCCACGGAGGCGCCCGGGATCGCTCGCCGCCTTAGCCGCACGCTTCCACTGTGGAGGGGCAAGAGGTTGCGGTGATCGCAAGCTTGTGGCTGGCATGTTGGGCCACCGTGACGCCTCGACCCGATGGCGTAGTGGAGACCGCATCGTGGGGACACCGCCAGCGAGGCACGCATGAAAGCGCCGCCAACACTTGGCCGCAATCGACGCGCAGAGCTTATTATGGATGTCTCCACCCCTGGCGGAGGAAGAAGACGCCGCGACATCGACGTATGCACGAGTGAAGGGCCGGGCCGCTACTTTACTTTTTTTGTTCTTGTTTGTTTTGTTGATCAACTTGCCCTTTTGTCTGTATAAACACTACTACTAAATTTCAGTCGTAATGAATGTTTTCTTGTTTTACCTTGGCGCTTGCCCGCGATGCTTATTTGATATTGCATGCCGATTATGTATGCATCGTTTGAAGTTTAGCCAAGGCACTCGTTAGGCTCTTAAGTCCAGGGCAACGTCCCAGAATTCCTACAAAAATTGCATGCAACTAGCCACAAATATAGGCAAACTGCGCACAAGTTATACAAAACTCTACGCAGAAATGGCCTTAAGGCATAACCATCTGCATTCAAGTGCAGAACAGTTTCACTGTTAAAGTTTTATGCAGGGTCATCACTGGCTTAGACCCTTCTGGGCTTAAATCCTTGCGATCTCTTAGAATCGTACCTTAGTGTGGCGCAGAAGGTGATAAATTCCCAGAAGTGGTTTTGGATCAACGGCACTCAGCGATGACAACCAGCGGTGCTTCTAAGAGCCAGCCCAAGGCGTACAAGCCGTGTTTGAGCACCGTGCCAAACTTACACTCTGGTCATTTAGCCTTACTAGACGTTCACACTAAAGACTTTCCCTTTATCATCAAGGAGCCATCGGGCCTTTGACGCCCATGATAACTATGCGTAACTTAATCAACTTTAACATACGAATAAGCAAGCACGATCAAGAATGTTACTCGAAACACTTATCTGGCTTGTGATTCAAGCAACTGGGCGATCACCAAGCTACTGGCGATCAATGAGTCTTCGCCATCAAATTTCAAGTTACTGGCGATCAGACGGAGTCTTCTGCCATCAATTTCTGGGCACTGCACTGCACGGACACCCTATGCAACAATAAATTCTTTTTCTTTTTGACGCAAGGCAGTGTTGCTTTGGTTTCCATAGCCTTGTCGCTTTCCCAAAACATAGCCCATGGCAATGTGCGGTAAGGCAGCGAACCTCCAGGAAGGATATTAGGCCAGCAGCGCTCGTGGGGATGACCAGCGGTGCTTTTGAGAGCCAACCCGAGGCGTACGGACCACATTTGAGCGCCGTGCCAGATCCGCTTCTTGGTTGCTCGTCCTTACCCAGCACATACACCAGGCATAATTACGGACCGACAAGGGATTTCCGAGGTTCAGGGACCAATAACCCCCATGCAGCAGACTGTCCCGTAGGACACAAAAAGAGGGGTAATGACAAAGTAAAAAATTCTTAAGATAATAACATTACCAACAACCAACGCATCACGATTGAAGTGAACCATCGGATACCCACAGCTTGTCATGGATAGAACTTCCGTGAGTAACCCACATTGTAAGAATTCGCACCTCGCCCATCTTCGGCTAACTGCATCGCCTTGTCGAGATATCGAGACCACCTTAAAGGGCCCTCCCATCGGGAGACAATTTTATGCAACCCAAGATGCGCCTCAATCCTCAAGAAGACCATGTCGCCCACTGCCAGTGTTCTCTCAGAGACCCGGGTGGCATGGTATCGCCTGAGGCTTTGTTGGTACCGGGCAGCGCGAAGAGCGGCCCGATCACAAACTTCTTCCAAGAGGTTGACGTCTTCTTGCTGAATGTCTTCATGGCCTTCTTTGCTAAAAACCGAGACGCTCGGAGAGCCGAATGACAGCTCGGAGGGGAGAACAGCCTCCGCCCCGTATACTAGGAAAAAAGGCGTCTCACCGGGGTCTTGGTGTGGTGCGGTTTACCATAGCACGCCGGAGCTCTTCGATCCAAAGTGCGCGTCCCGCCTGTGGAGTCGATCAAATGCTCGTCTTGAGGCCCTTCAATACTAATGCATTGGCACGCCACTTGACCATTGTTTTGGGTGGGCAACCGGCAAAGCATACTTTGTGCCCATTTCATCACGTAATTCCAAAATGCCGTATAGTGAACCGAAGTTCCATTATCGCATAATGCGGTTATGCATCTGCCGTGAATATCCTCGCATAAATTTAATAAAGAATGAAGCCGTAATGGCATCGCATCGCTTCAGCTTCGACCACTTGGTGAATTTGTCGATAGCGACAAAGAGGTGGGTGAAGCCCCCGTGGTTCGCTGAACGGACCCAGATATTCAATTTCTGCATCGCGAACGCCAAGAGAGCGAATGGTTTGCGTGGCTTGGGCTGGTTGGTGGACTTGCTCGCAAAGAATTGGCAGTTCGTGACGCCCTCACCACCGCAAGCATCCCGGAGGGCAAGAGGCCAATAAAATCTCGGCGAACGCTGCCTACCAAATAGCTCGCCGCACATATGGCTCCCCGCACACGCCCATGGATATCGAGAGCAGGCGCCCCTCTTCCCGAGTGATGCACTTCAAGAGAATTCGCTTTTGCTCCCAAGATAGGTCCCCATCCACCGTGAGTATAGCACTTAGCCCACGTGCTATTTTCTCACCGAGGCATCATCGCCGGGATCACTGACCAGCAGAAAGCTAGGATCGGATCCATCCACCGATCTTCCCGGCCAAGTGTGGCGAGCACTCCTGCTCGCCTGCACTTTGCTAGGCCAAGCATTTCCCAGTGCTGCCTCGGCAAAGACCGCCGCCTTCCTCTCGACTGGGGCCGAGGCTAACACGCCGCCTTCCCTCCCCGAACTAGAGGTCAGGCGCTAGCTGCTGTTCTCCCCACTGAGCCGAGGCTCGACACCATGCCGCCGTCCCCACCTCAACCGGGTCATGACAATGACACCATCATTCCCATCTGGATTATGGGCTGCGATGGACGGTCATGATAGTCTTTCTTCAAGACTCGACTAGGACAAATGCCCTTGAGGATGCAAGTCATGAGAGCCCATCCGCGAAGGTGATTATCGCTACGGGGATATGAACATACCCCACTCCTTCAAAGCATCGCCTATTTTCCCGACCTTCGCTAAGCACGCCATGGTGGGATTAGGGCATTGAAATTCCTTCCTTACTCGATTGATGACCAAGCAGAGAATCACCCTTAATTTGGAGACGCCAGATGCCTAGCGCCAAGCAATGCGCAACCTCGCCAAAGAACCTTCATATTCGCAATATTATTAGTAGCTTTGAAATCGACAAAGAATAATATATTGAAGAACATCACCACGGGGAGACTAGGGCAACACCAGCCCTCGCCTCCTCCAAATGAATCTAACCATCAAAAAACAAGGTCCAGGGAGGCAATGCAGGGGTTTCTTCCGCTTCAGGAGTAGCCGGAGTCCACTCAGCGATGAACTCCACCAACTTTTGACTCTTAATGGCAGTGCGGGGAACAAACTTGAGATTGAACTCCCCCAGTTCTACTGACCACTTGGCGATACGACCTTCTGCTTCACGGTTGAACAGGATCTCTCGCAGGGGGTAGTCCGTGAGCACAGTGACTTCTCGTCCTTGGAAATAGTGCCGCAGCTTCCTAGACGCCACCAGGACCGCATACAACATTTTCTGAGCCTAGGGATATCGCGTTTCCGCTTCGTGCAACCCCTTGCTGACATAATAAACCCGCTTCGACACCTTCTTCCGCCACAAGAACGACGCTGACCACTTCAGAGTAGCAAAGAATGTACAACAGCAGCGGTTCATCTTGTACAGGGGAAACTAACACCGAGGAGAGGTGAGATACCGCTCAAGTCTTCAAAAGCCTTCAAGGCTTCATCACCCATTCAAAATGGTTAGTCTTCTTCAATAGCTTAAATAATGGTAGGCTTTTTCTTCCCAAATTGCGATGAACCGCCTAAGAGAGGTTGAGACGACCGCCAAGCATTGACTCCGCTTGAGCCGATCGGGCGGCTTTATATGCTCAATCGCCGCTATCTTATCCGGGTTGGTTTAATACCCTTTGGACACCACGAACCCCAACAAATTTTGTTTGAGGGGACGCCAAACACACACTTTTCTGGATTCAACTTCAAACAATTCTTTCGGAGGTTGGAGATGGTCTCCTCCAGGTCTTGAATCAAGTCTTCAATCTTTTTAACCTTCACAACCAGATCATCAACATACACTTCAAGGTTCCGCCCTATTTGTGGACGAAAAGTAATGTGCATAGCACGTTGGTAAGTAGAACCGGTATTTTTCAAACCAAAAGCCATTCTAACATAGCAATAAACACCCATAGGGGTTACAAAAGCAGTCTTTTCTTCATCCTCCACCGCCATGCTAGTCTGATGGTACCCAGAGTACGATCCGTAAAGCATAATAATTCACAACCCGCCGAGAGTCAACAATGAGGTCGACTCAAGCAAGGGATAAGGATCCTTCGCAGCCTTGTTAAGGTCGGTGAAGTCGACACACATTCGCCACTTCCCGCTGATTTTTAACGAGCACAGATTGGCAAGCCACTCTGGTGAGTAACTTCCCGATGATCCTCGCGCCTAATAGCTTTCTACCTCCCGCCGAATCGCATTTTGCCGCCCCCGAGCTTGTCACGGATCTTTTGTTAACCGGCGACTTCGGGAGCGAGCTGCCAAGCTCGATCACCTCGGGACCCCAAATATATCGACGGCCGCCAAGCAAACATGTCGACATTACACGGAGGAAGGTGACGAAGATCTTCCTATTTGGCGCCGAGGTTACGCCAATGTTGACGGTTCTGCTGGGCTCGCCACACTCAGGCGACCACCTTAACCTCACCGGCAGAGCTGTGAGGCACGGTCCGGCTCGAGGGCTCCCGAGCAGACGGGCGCTCAGACGTCCGGCGCCGGTGGTACCAATCATATCAAGCGAAATTTATGGCAATACAGAGCTTCAAACCGATCCACTTGATGGTTATGGGCTGGGCAGCCCCGCATTTTCACCACCATGTACGCCAGAATGAGTCGCCGCCATGAACTTGGCTGGCCGGTCACCGAGCAAGGCATTGTAGGAAGATCAAAATCGGTGACTTCAAAGTCCACCACTTGGCGATAATTGTCCCTTTCTCCAAAGTGACGGGAGGCGACTCGCCCACGGAATCGCGCTTAACTCTCGGGCTATTCCAAGAACGGCAATGATGGATTCAGATCTCCGCCGTGGGTTCTCAAGAGCCGAATGTCAGAGAGGATGGAGGCCGAGAGAACTCCTCCGCCCACCAATACCCGACCCAATGGATGTTCCGGATTGTGGGCGACACCACAATCGAAGATGCCCTGTGCCGCTGGCGCTGCTGGTGGTCGGCCCGATCAAGATGATCGCCTCCTCCACCATTTCAGATTCGACGCGACCTCAACTCCGACCCCGCGGCACACACCTCCCTCTTCAACCGCTTACACGCAGCTTCTTGAGCGCAAATGTAAGAACCTCCTCCATAGATATACGCCATGACGTGGTCCACCTGCTAGAAAGCCAGTGGGGCGGGGTCTTCATCTCGATCATCGTCACGAGGGCGACGCCATCGTCGCGAGGATGACGCCCTTGATCCGCCGCTTCCACCATTCGATCCACGACCGGCAAATATCCAGTCATGAGTGTCGCTCGATGAATCGCACCAAGGCCCTCTTCCTCCACCCACGGCGGTCGCTCCACGATCACGCGGCCATCACGCTTAGTCACGGCGATCATTCCGCCGATCACGGCGATCGCCGAGCCGTTTCACGGCGGTCACGCCGGGCGACCTAGAATCATCGCGGCCGCGGCTGACGGCTAAGACCCGCCGGTCTCTCCCGCTCGGCTTCCGCTGCTTGCTTGGCGGACCAAAGACCTTCGAGGTCCCAGATCATCTTTGCCTCGCCACCCCGGGACTAGTTCGCCCCTCGCCTCGCCACCAAGACATTTATGTGCGAGGGAGAATAGCTCTGGTGGTGCCGATGGTACGGGTGGTCATCTTCCTTCATCTTGCGGTCGCGAACGCCTCTTCGAAAGGCGATGACGATCGATTGCTCCAAAATATGGGGGATCGTGTTGCGGCAGTGGCAAAACCGCCGGATAAAATCACGCAACGACTCCCCTTCCTGCTGCTCCAAAGCATGCAAATCATCCTCCACGCCCGGCTGCGCGAAGGAGCCTTGAAAATTGGTGACAAAGGTCAAGACAATTCCTCCCACGAGTGCACCGACCTCGCGGAGGTTCAACAACCAAGAACGGGCGGAGCCCGCCAAGGCCGCTAAGTAGTTGGCTATGACCTTCCGGATCCACCACCGCCGCACCACCGCTGTGTATATCTCGCAGAACTCCTCGTGGTTGGTGGTGCCGCCATAACTTTCTATAGATGCCGGATTTAAACCTCTCAAAGTTATTTCCACACGGCAGAATCACGGAGAACGCTTTGATAGCCAACACCATAAACAACCCGCCGCCCACGGAGCACGCCCGAGAGCGAGGGATGGGGTTTCCGCTGAATCGGAGGAATAGCCCTCCTTCCTGGGCCGGTGGCGAGGGCCACGAGAGGGACTCTCATCCTCAGAGGCCACCTGCTCGCCGCGCCCCTGCTCCTGAGCTGGGCGCCGTGGCACACGGCCATGGAGATCGCTGGCCACGGCGGATTCATCAAGATGACTCAGTCCACACGGTTCCTCTCGAACCAGATCGCACGCCAGGCGCCTTTTCCCGGCCCCGCCCGCCTGCCAGATGCCTATCCCCAGGGCGGCTAGAGCCCTGCGAGCCCTCAACCCGCGCCCTGGGTGGTGGAGTACCACCAGAATTCGGCCGGCCAGGGGGCCCTACCCGAAGTTGGGCCGCACCCATGAGGCCGGCAAGATCCCGCAGCCACAAAGTGGCCGGGGAGTCTCCTGCAAATTCCACCGGAGGGTGGTCCAGGAGGAGACTGGCCGCATGAAGATTCTGAGCCGGAGTGGCTGCTTCCATGGCCAACCGGCGTCGCACCGGATGACCCGCCGCCGCCGCAGGGACACCACCGCCACCCCGCGGGGGCGGAGTGAGACTTTCTTGTGATCGACGAGAGCGCTGGGACACACTCCGAGTATGGCCCAACTCTCCCTCTTCCTGATGCTGCGATCCCACCATCTCCGGATGCGCGAGGCTGAAAGAGAAACACCAAAACTCGCCGAAAAGTTAATCAGAGAAACCGACTATAGACCCCTACCTGGCGCGCCCCTGTCGGCGTATTCCACCTGACAGGCCCAAGTCTACAGACCGGGTTTGGTTCGGTAGGGGGTGTCTTTGGCAATGGCGTAACCCTAGCAAAGGGGAAACCCTAGTACCTCTCACACTAACGAATTCTGGTGTCTAAGATTCAGAGGAACACAGCAATTTTACCTAGGTTCAGGCCCCCTTGGGGAAGGGTAACAGCCTTACGTCCTGCCTGATCTTGTATTGCCTCTCGAAAACTTGGTTATAGAGTTTGTGGATGACTAGCTCTTCTGTTGAACCTCTCTTTCTCTACCGTTTTTCTCTCTCCCCTCTCCCTATGTTCTCGAGTGCCCTTATAGGCATGGGCTTACACGAACCGACTAGAGGAGGCAGCCGTCATCATGCTTATCTTACATGTATTTATTATGCCTCTATGCGCTGTCCCGCCTCTTCGCCTCTAATTAATGCCAACAAGATGCCTTCGTCCGGTTCTTCCGGATGTGACCCTCTCAGGACGGTAGGTGGAGGGCGCCAGAGGAAAGGGCCTGAGTAGAATTCCTTGAATCGACGTGTTCGGTACAATGCAGGCCTCGCTCTCGACATGGTACGACAGAAGGAGACTTGAGACGGCCATCGTGGTCTCACCTTTTGCATGGCGGCGAACAAGCGAGGCGTGCTTCGCCGCCGCCGCCAGCCACCACGCAGCTGGGCGCCGGGCGCAGCAGGCGTGGTCGCCACCGCCGCCGCCGCACCACGTGGACCGACACCCGGCGGGGGCATGCTTCGCCGCCGCCGCCAAAGCCGCCACGCGGCCGGGCGCCGGGCGAGCAGGCGTGGTCGCCACCTGCCGCCGCTTCGCCACGTGGACCGACACCGGTGGGCGTGGCAGCTCGCCCGCCGCCAAAGCCGCCACGGGTTGGGCGCCGCGAGTAGGGCGTGGTCGCCACTGCCGCTTCGCGCCACGTGGACCGACGCTCAACAGACGGGTGTAAACACCCACCCGCTTGCTAGACCGCCACGTAGGCCACGCACGCTTTTGTGCGGCGAAGAGGGTACCCTGGCGTAAAGTACGCCGACAATGCGTTGTACATTGTAATATGTAATGTGAGTTCGTTTATGAAATGTATGTCATAATAATATACTTATGGTGCTCTGTAATTTGTTTTGTTTCAGAGAGTATGGCTAGCATTTCCTGAGACTAGCTAATAAATACAAAAATGTAAATATTGAAAAGACAACATCACAGACGGTTTTAAACAAATTTAGTTTGCAAAGCCACCTACATTACAGGTGGTTCTACTTTGGAACCGTTTGTGATTGAAGACTTACATCACAGCAGTTCTTATTTAGAACTGCCTTCTCATCACTGACGGTTTGTTATAGTTGGTTTACAAAACTGTCTGTGATGAAGTTTATGAACCTTCTGTGACGAGCTTTTGTGCAGTAGTGCCTATGAAAAGAAACGAATGGGATATTTATTTCCTCACCCTTGTTGTGTGTACCTCTGTATGTATTGGTTTTTTTTATTAAGTACCACTAGTTCCCTTTTTTTACTCAGAAAGAGTTTCCATATCTTTTAAGTAGAAAAAAAAATACCGGAGGGGTCCTCCCATTGATACATTGCAGACTTCTACAAGCTAGCTAGTTTGGATGTCTTCGCCCGTTGTATAGATCCCGACGTATGTGAGGATATTGATGATCACTCTAGCTAGCCACTAGCCAGTCCTTTCTTATGCATGTCCAGTCTACCCACAGTCATCGGGTTGTTTCAACCTCCAAGATGCAGGCGTCTCTCATTCGCCGATCTTTGCACACGGTGCCATTACACGACAACATGTAGTGTTCTATTTTCTACATATGTAATTAATGGCCTACTCTAACTTCCACGTACTTCACGATTTTTGGGCCAACCCTAACTCTACAACCAAACACATATAGATTCAACCAACAAGCATCAGAACGTACACCCATCCACGCCAACATGGTGGTTATACAACACACTTGTAACTAGGTGCTTTTATTCCTCCTGCCTTAGAATGCAATGGCTATATCTGTAACATACTGATCAAATTTCGTTCAATGTCCTAATCCATCGTAGAACAGATCTGTACATGCATAGTATCTTGCTTACGCTTTTGTTTCCGATTCGTGTAAAAAAGTTAACCCAAAGATACTATGTTTTGACCAAGCAATCATTATATACTACTAAACTCACTTTAGACAAGCGACATGAGACTAATCCCACCATTACTCTACATAGGCTACTTGACCTTCACATTAACAGACCAGAGTATTACACTCACCCCCATTAAGGGCTGACGCTCTCGACAATACACCTCATACAAGGTAGATACTCAGAACCACCCCTTGGTACACGTCTATGCGTTCTATGCCGATGCATATGCCATGAAGTGTGTCCACTCCATTCACATATGCGTCATGCACCATATATTCGCGCTCCTATCCCACATACGCCTATGTAGGGAAGGTTGATGCTCTTGTCCCATCTGTAACATCCTAGCCCAAATTTCACTTAATATATATCCTAGCCCACCATGGAGCGGATCTACCATGTATAGCACCTCGCTTACACTTTCGTCCTTACTTCATATAAAACGGTTAACATGTATGTGCTATGTTTGAATCCAATATTCTCTATATTAAAGAGGCTGAGATTGGCGTCCAATCCAGCGTAGCTGTGTGTCCTCGGCGCTGCTAAAAACCCTCCGCCTCCTTCAAATTACTTGATAGGTCCCTAGAAATTACGAATGTGTCCTTCGTGATTTTTTGTGAGGGAAGATTTTTTTCCTTTATCGCTTAGGTCCTCGCGGCCGCTTTTTGCAGAAAACCCTCCCGTTAGATTCGAATCGCGGGCAAGCCCTTTTCTAATTTTTTAGAATAGCGAATGTGTCCAAAAACGTAACAAATGTGTCCTTGCTATTTACGCTCAGGTCCTTTCTCCGCTTTTTAGGTAAGATAGACCCGATAAATTTCAAATTTTGTTTAGGTCCCTACACACGGTTTATAGCTAAATTGGAAATCGCGTTTAGGTCATTTCGTCGATTTTTTCAAGACGGTTTTCTAAAAATCTAAAAAAGCTTTCTTAGAAAACACAGATTCGCCGATGGTTTATAAATGAATTGAAATCACGTTTATGCTTTTTTTGTGGCCAAGAACGCCACACTCAAATTTAGTAAGCATTATTTACTATTATAACTCAATTTAGACAAATAATATGAGACTAATCTCACCACCAGGTCATATGAACCACATGAGCCTTCTTATTAAGAGATCGGGGTATTACAATATATATATTTCTCCTTCAATTCCCTTGCCTATTCATTTCGGCAAGGTTGATCTGCTGACTTTGGTGAAAGAGACAATGACGTACGTGGGCTTATACATCATTACATTACCTATATGCCCAGGAATTGGAGAGCAGCCCCAGCGCCACCTGTCACCTTGCACTTTTGCAAAAACCCTTCTATTTCTCTAAATTACTGATAGGTCCTCGTATGATTTTTTAAGAGACAAGAATATTTTTTCCACTTCGCTTGGGTCCCTCGCCCCAGATTTTTACTTTAAAAGCCTCCCGTTAGTTTCAAATCGCGAACAAGCCCTTTTCTAATTTTTTCAGATAGCTAACAGTCCAAAAATTAACATCCTGTCCTCGCTTACGCTCAGATCATTACATTACCTATATGCCCAGAATTGAGGCAGCCCAGCCACCACTGCCACCTTGCGCTTTTGCAAAAAACCTTCTATTTCTCCAAATTACTGATAGGTCCTCGTATGCATTTTTAAGAGACAAGAATATTTTTTCCACTTCGCTTGGGTCCCTCGCCCAGATTTTTATGAAAAAGCCTCCGTTAGTTTCAAATCGCTAACAAGCCCTTTTCTAATTTTTCAGATAGCTAACAGTCCAAAAATTAACATCCGTCCTCGCTTACGCTCAGATCCTTTCTCCGCTTTTCCCGAAAAAATGTTTTCGCCACCGTAAAAACCCGAAAAATTTTTTCGCCACCCAAAAACCCGGAAATTTTTTTCGTCACCAAAAAAGGCAGATTCATCAAGTTTTATAGCAACTTATGTATTTGCCAACGGATCGTGAATCATGGTTTTTAAAAAATGTAGATTCGTCACAGATTCAAAAACCCAAAAATTGTTTTCGCCACCAAAAACGCAGGTTCATCAAGGTTTATATCAACTTATGGATTTGCTAACGGTCATAATCACAAGATGCTATCGAATTCAACCGTGCAGTCAGCGCTTTTTTTCACCTAGTATTGATGAATGCAGTTCACCTAAGTCCTCATTCCATAAGAACATATACATATAGTCCACTAATTAAGCACATCTCTTTATGAAATTATGTGCAGAACCATGCCTGTTAATTTTGGTATTGTTGTTGTGACCTGTGGGTGTTCACTTGCTATGTATATCTATACCTTCTTTTTGAGGAAGAACGGAAGAAGCTTGTGGTTGTTGCAGCAATAGCGACAGCGTTGCAACTTGCGAGAGGAATCACATATAATATATATGCATGCTGCTTGCATTGACCTCTGACCTTTTTCATATGCTTTGAGACTGTTGCCATCCATCAATATTTCATTTTGTCAAGGATCACCACTATTGTATTGGCAAAAGGTCATGTCCAAGGGCTTATTTTACTAGAGCCTAGCTTTGAGGATTAGTTGACGTTATCATAAACAAAATCTTGTCCACTACTGAAAATCATATGACGAGGTGTGCCCTAGATTAATCACATACACACCTATACATGGAAATTCAAAATACTACAAGTTTGGAGCTAAACTAATAATTATGTTTTATTTGAAAGAATACGACTATACGGCTTTGTTGTATGTGTGGAGGTGCGCCAGACACCCTAAAAATAGTACATGCCAGAGGGAGGATGTTGGAACCTGAATATACATATCCAAACCCTATGTGCATACTGCACTAGTTTAGGATTACGCTAGTACACACAGTGGCAGCATAGATTAAATATCAACTCCATCCATACACAACGGAATGAGAATAAACGACTAAAGTTGATAAATAAATAGATAATGTGATGGTCTTATGGTTGAGTTTACATTTATTATGCATCACATGGCTTAATCAATAAACAAAAGAACTGTAGCGGAACGGAAATAAAATTTAGAAGCAAACCAATTGACCTACCACAAGCAATCGACTAGGGCTCAAATCCTAATAGCCAACCTCTTCAAGATACTCCTCTAGAGCTAATGTTGGCTCATCTTCTCCAACTGATTGATACTCCTCTAGGTTCTCAAGTATTGTCCACAACTGAGGACATAGCTATTCAAATAGGTTTTTTACTCTGCAGAGGTTATACACTTTACCCATAAAAGATGATCAATCCCTTAATGTCAGCCAATACATGTTTCCTTTGATGTGCGTTTAAGAAGATCATAACAAATATTTTCAAAAACTCTATCTGAACATTGACCCTCCCAATAAGCCTGATCTCACCATTCCACTCTTACACAGAGCAAAAGAATGGAAGGGACTCACCGTTAGACTAGGAATAATAATTGTTCAAGATGTGGAGTCACTACAATATATATCTTCACCAACCATGCACATAGCTTGGTTTACCACTTGAGGTATCATATATCAAGACTTAGTAACTTACCATGCTATGTCTAGCCTATAATAGACATGTGGTTGTACGGTTAGCCCAGTTCAAAGGCTCACAAGGTTAAGTCCTTAATCAACCAAAGCAAGACTTCCAATCTACTACATTTGTTCACATGGAATGCTTAGAACGATGCATATGTGTGCTGATCGCATCAAGGAGGCAAAGATTCAAACCTTGAGGAGTTCAAGGTGATTCACATGAATGAAAGCGAGTTAGTGAATGTTTTCACCATGAAGCTGACAATGATCACCAATGGCATCCGAGCGCTAGGTGAACGTGTGGAGGAGACCATCATCATCTGTAAATTCCTTTGGGTGGTTCCAGCAAAATTTTTACTGATCGTAACATCAATCGAGCAATTCAGTGACCTCAAGACCATGTCTATTGAGGAGCTGGTTGGCCATCTCAAAACTTTTGAAGAGAGTTTGAAACTACAACGACAAATAAGAGCAACAATGCTTGCTACTCACACACTTAGAGTGGATGGCACACATGAAGAATGGGGAGGGAAATCTTCCCCCATCTCGAGGGGCTATGGCGGGAACAGCAGCAATAGTTGTGGGCATGGAGGAGAATGCGGTTGTGGCCGTGCATTTGGCAAGGGTGGTTACGATGACACCTCACTATCGAGCAAAACCAACCAAAGTAATAGATGTGGCGAGGATAAAAGCAAGATCAAGTACTTTAACTATGATATTTATGGCCATTATTGATCAGAATGCCGTAAACCTTCCCATAATCATGATCAAGAAGAAGAACCTAATTAATCTCACCTAAGCATAGGATGACGACCTAGCTCTACTCCTTTCTATGTATGTGCATGACATGGTGCTAATGGAGGAGGTGACACCAAGGCTTCACATCGATGGTGAGGCGCATCTGTATCCAATGAGTGGTACCTAGACAACAGTGCTAGCAATAGGGATGGCAACGGTCCTGCACCTCCGGTCCAGCCTCCGTGGACCCGGACCCGAGACCCGGTTTGGACCCGGACTCGACCTCGAAGTCACCACGGGTCCAAACTCGACCCAGACCGACCCGACGGTATCTCGGACCAACGGTACCTGACCTGCTTCAATTTCCACGCACCGCTTTACGCTCGCTTCGACGCTCACTTTTGACCACGCCCCATCGCCTCCAAACCAACGCCGCGACGCCGACACCCACGCCTCACGGCTGGCAGTCAAGGCCGCCACTTCGCCAGCGTGGCCTCCAACCGATGCCGGGCAGCTCGATCGCTTTGCGGAACGTTGGAAAGAATGAGCTGAAAGAACGTTGGAACTTGGAAAGAACGAGTGTGGTACGATGCAAGTCAATTGCAAGACGCTAGCACTTCGCTTCTGTGCTAAAAATGTTGGAAAGAACGGATGTCGAGTCAAATTTGCCCCAATCTTACTAACGGGTCCGGTTCGGGTACCCACGGGTCCAAAATAAGACCTGCACCGGACCAACCCGACCAAATAATATACCCATGGGTCCAAATTTGGACTCGACCGACCCATCGGCCTGCACCACTGCACCCGACCCATGGGTATTTTTGCCATCCCTAGCTAGCAACCACATGACGGGGCAGCGGTCTGTGTTCAATGAGCTAGATGAAAGCATCTATAGATAGGTCCGGTGACTAATCCACAATGGAGATCAAGGAAAAGGGATCAATCCTTCTTCAGTGCAAAAAAGGAGAACATCACATACTCTCTGAGGTATACTTCATATCGATCCTTTGCAATAATATTGTATGCCTTGGGCAGATTACAGGGTGGTATTGTACCATGCATGGTTGTGGGTCTACGAGCGTAGTGGCAGACTTCTCATGAAGGTGAAAAGATCTAAAAATTGGCTAAACAAGATTCAGTTGGAGATAGGAAATCTGAGGTGTCTCATGGCTAGTTTGGAGGATCCTACATAGCTGTGGCTTGTGCGTTTAGGACACGTGAACTTCCATGACCTAAAGTAGATGGCAAAGAAGGGTATGGTGCTAGGGTTGTCAAAGATCAAACACCCAACACAACTATGTGAAGGTTGCTTGGTGGGGAAGCAAACCAGAAACCCATTCCCTTCACAAGAACACCATCAAGCAGAGAAAACACTAGAACTTTTACATGTGGATTTATGTAGATCTATAACTCCACATACAAAAGCTGGAAACAAGTACTTCATACTTTTTATTGATGATTCTTGCAGATACATGTGGGCGCATATGCTGAAATCTAAGGATGAGGCTCTTGGTGCATTCAAGAAGTTCAAAGCACTCGTCGAGAATGAGAGTGAGCTCAAGGTTAAGGTCCTTAGATTAGATCATGGGGGAGAGTTTCTGTCGCATGATTTCAATGCATTCTACTATACTAAGGGGATAGCATGGCACTTCACAGCACCATACTCACCACAACAAAACAATGATGTGGAACACCGAAACCATACCATATTATCCATGGCAAGGAGCTTACATAAAAGTAAACTTTTACCTGCAGTAATGTGAGGGAGGTGTACGACATGCAGTGTATCTCCTTAATCACGTGTCAACCAAAGCTCTAGGTGAGGTTGCACCATATGAAGTCTGGACTAGAAGGAAGCCACATGTTGAGTACTTATGAGTGTTCGGGTGCATTACGCACGCCAAGGTGGTAAAGCCAGACTCAAAGAAGCTTGGTGAACGCAGCACTACCATGGTATATCCTGACATGAAGCCTGGTAGCAAGGCTTGTTGAATTTATGATCCTCAAAGAGTGAATCTCCATATTAGCCATGATGTGGTGTTCAAGGAAGGAAAAGAGTGGCCATGAAATGACATCATCACCGACAATACAACTAACGTTCCTTGGCAACATTTACTGTCTTTGACCATACAAGTTTTGATGAGACGAACCAAAATGAGGGGCAGCAGGAGGCCGTCCCACTTGAACTAGTAGCATCGGAGTCACCAGGCACAACATCATATGATTTGCCAAGTGTGGTAATGTGAGAAACCATGTGGTGGTTTACCCATATTTGTGATGGGTAATTGGCTGTGTTTGAGTCTGTGGTGCTCAGATTTGAGTTTTTTATATTCATTTTGAAATTAAAGCAATTTCAGGTGTGTTTGTTAGGGTGGGCGGCACTACTAGCCCTAGGGGCGGTACTACTAGCCCTGTGGTATTACCGGGTCTAGGTTGGTGGTAGTTATTTTCCAGGAGGGTATCACTTATGTATCTAGGTCTAGGGTTAGGGTTGCCTCCTCCTCTATATAAGTGGCTTGAGAGATAAGGAGGGAGGCAAGCCTTAAGCTTTAGGAGAAGGATTAGGATTTCCACAAGATTTTGGTTTTCTTTTGTGTGTGAGTACTCTTGGAGAGCTTTGCCCTCTTTGGAGAGGCTGTGTAATTATCCCTCTTGATCTAAAATAAAAACCAAATTCTTGCTGAAAATCTTGTTCTTGTTTTGATCTCCTTTCTTGATTTTTGATCTCTCTTGTTAGTTTCTTGTCCTCGTAATCTTGTGTTGCAATGGATGAATCCTTTATAGGTCATATCTCAATCATCTAGGAAAGCTCTCAAGAAATCAAGAGATTTCTCAAAAAAATCAGTTTTTGACTTGAGAAGGAAGAACTAGTGGTGATCTTGTTCTTATATGTTTGAGGGGTGCTTCTCTAGTTTCCTTACTTGCTGTGACATGTGGGAGATCATCTAATATCATTTAAATAATCAAATCCTCATGAGAAAACTCAGGGTGAAAGTTTTGTATTTGACCCATTTTTAGTGCACCCTTTCTTAAATATGAAAAAGATCAAAACTTTAATGTCAACCCTTATGGTTGAAGGTTAGAATAGGTTTTTGACATCTATAGAAAGGTGCATACAAAATTTCACAAGTTTTGTATCATCTAGTCAAAAGTTACACTAATTTTTAGATTTGAACTCATGCTGATTTTATTGTTCACCCTGTTTTTATTGTTCATTTGGTACTACCTCCATTATAACTGTAGTAGTGCCGCCCCAAAGCTAAGTTTCTCAGAAAATTTATTTTTCAGCACTTGTTTGATCAAGTGGGGTTTTGGTTAGATCTTTTAGAGGAAAAATTAGTTGTTGATCATTCATCCCCTCTAATCACCATTTCTGATCCTTCAACTAGTATCAAAGCCTGGTTTTGCCTTTTCTAGATCTTGACGGACAAGTATTCCACCAAGCCTCCAATGTTCTCTATGGTGGATTATCCTTTTTGAAATCCAAGATGGAGTTATACATCACTATTCAGGGATTTTCAATCGGGCTGAAGGTGAAACTCTCGTATGAGGTTCCTACGGATTAGAACATTAATAACACAAATGATGTTGACTTAAATGCTAAGGCAAAGAATATTCTCATACAGTTTTTTAGAAAATGAGCTTATCCTCCTAACCAAAAAATTCTCCCATGCATACAAGAGAGTGAGAGAGAGGAGAAGAGGTGGATCCATCACTTACTTCAAGTGTGGTGGTCCCAACCACATTCGGGCAAATTGCCCTAATCTAGGGAATGGCAAGAACTACGGCAGTGCAAACAAGAATGACTACACCGACAATAACCACAACAAGAAAGCTCTAGCTCAAAACCACATGCATGAGAAGAAGTACTGCACGTTCACGAAGAATAAGAAGCTCCTCCATCTCATCCTCACCGCACTCGACGACATCTCCCTCTCTAACACCGAGAGATTGAGCAATGATGATGGAGAGGATGATCTGCAAGAGAAGACCAAGGGTGGCGACAACTTCATCGATATGTGCTTCATGGCTGACAAGAACAGCATCAGCAACAACGAGCTCTACAGGGAGTCAGATGAGGTACCTTCCTATGATGAGCTTAATGATGCATTTTGTAAGCTTGGAAGATTTCATGCTAGAGCTAGGGCTAGGTGTTCAGAGCTGAAGATGAAGGTAGATGACTTATCACAAGATCTTGCTTCACTTACATCTAGTTCCTCCTATGATATTGATGATTACTCTCTGTGTGATGCCTTACTTGTGGAGTTAGAGAACCTAAGTACCTTGCATAATAGTGTATTGTCTAATCTTGAGGTTCTTAGAGTGAAGCATGCTAGACTTTCTCATGCCCCTATTTGTACATCATGTGAAAATTTCCCTAATTGATGATTTAAACTATCACTTTGAGAAGCTTTCTGCTAAGCTAGAAATGATGGACTTGAACAATTTACTTTTAAGAACATAATCAGCTCTTGTGAGAGATGTAGGCAATTAAAACTTGATAATGATGCTTTAAATATCAAGTGTGCAAATTTGAACAAGGACCTACTAGCTAAGTCACAAGATGTTTGTGCTAAATGTGTTGATGTTGAGGAGAACATGGATAGAATCAATGAGGAGCTTAGGAATAAGCTTAAGGCCTAGATTTCTTGGATTGAGAATGCCAAGTGCGTCTCTTGTGAGGTCCTCAAGATTGAGGCAGTCGTGTATAGAAAGAAATATACACATGTTGTTCATTCTTCTACTTCTAGCTCTTCTTCATCTTCTTCCCCCTATTCTTCATGTTCCTTTCTCTATCAAGAGTGTGATTACCTGATGAGCACCCTTGAGATGTTTGTTGGATGCAATAAGAAACTCAATTTTGTCTTAGACCAATCCAAAATCTGTAGATTCAACCAGGGTCTAGGATCTGCTTGAAGTATGCTCGGTCACATCCTCCCACTATTACTTATGGCACCAAGGGTGGTGAGATTGTGGTTGCACCTAGGTCGAGCATTACTGTGTTTCAATCAACAAGTGTTGTCTATGGGATTTCTGATGAGAAGATTGTACCTCCTATAGCTATAGCCTCTAGTAAGGCGAAGTATGCTTGCACCTTCTGTTAGAAGGATAGACATTTGGCTAAGTTCTATTTCAGGCATGCCAAGATCGCACGGTGTGAGCATGTTTGTGTTCTTAGGGGTATTCAAAGTCATCCCCAGACTCTAAGTGCTCCTATGTCACCCATGGCTTCTAGATAGGCTAGAGAGTTTTCTGTTTTTAGATAGCATCTAGGATTTGGTTCTAGAGCTATATGTGATTAGAGTTTCATCATCCTCTTGATATTCATCATTTTCCCATCGAGGTGGGTATCAACGGCGTGAGTTTGTTTCTACCAATAGGTGGTTTGGGCTATTTTACTAGAATAGTCCAGCCTTTGCACATTGGTGGACCAATCCAACTCCAGCTCCCAGAAATGAAACTCACATTTGTGCTCAAGATCTTGTTCTTGTTTTGATCTCCTTCTTTCTTGATTTTTGATCTCTCTTGTTGGTTTCATGTTCTCTTGATCTTTTGTTGTCAAGAATGAATGATTGATAGATGAATACTATATAGATCATATCCCAATCATCTAGGCAGGCTCTCAAGTGATCATCAAGAGATTTCTCAAGAAACTAGTTTTTTACTTGAGAAGGAAGAACTTGTGGTAGATCTTGTTCTTACACTTTTGAGGAGTGTTTCTTTGGTATCCTTGCTTAGTGTGACATGTGGAAGATCATTTCAATCATCAAATTCCCAAGAGCAAGCTCAGGGTGAAGGTTTTGTATTTAACCAATTTTTGGTGCACCCTTCCTTAAATTTGAAAAAATTTTAGAACTTTGACATCAATCCTTGTGATTGAAGATTGGAATAGGTTCCTGACATCGTAGGAAGGTGCATACAAAGTTTTATGAATTTTGGATCATATAATCAAAAGTTACACCAATTTTTTGATATGAACTCGTGCTAATTTTACTGTTCACCTTGTTTTTATTGTTCATCCGGTACTACTGCCATTATAACTACAATAGTACCACCCTAGAGCTGAGTTTCTTAGAAAATTTATTTTTCAACACTTCTTTGGTTAAATGGGGTTTTGGTTGATTCTTTTAGGGGAAAATTAGTTGTTGATCATTAACTCCCACTGATTGTCATTTTTGGTCCTTAACAATACCAAACACTATCCCTTACTTAGAGGAGCCAAAGAGTATGGGTATTGTGACTCGTGGATACACCAATAGCCACAGAAAGTGGAACATGGGAGGGGTCTATCTCGCCTACATCAGCAGATGATGAGAGCGGGTTTTGTAGATATCGGAATCTCAACAACATCTACGGAGCGACAAAGGAAATCAAGGGCATGTATGAGCTATATATCCTAACTTTAGAAGGGATATCATTTTATCATCAAGCTACACAAGAGCAGCAGTGGCAGGAGGCGATGAAGAGTGAGCTTGATGCCATTGAGAAGAACAAGACTTGGAATCTCACTGATTTGTCACTAGGGCATAAACCCATTGGGCTCAATTGGGTGTACAAACTGAACAAGCACTCGGATGGCAACATCATGAGATATAAGGTGAGGCTAGTTGCCAAGGGATATGTGTAGCGACATAGGATTTACTTTGACGAGGTGTTTGCTCCTATGGCACAACTTGAGACAGTGAGATTTCTGCTTGCCCTTGCAGCACAAAGTAGATGGGAAGTCCACCACCTGGACGTCAAGTCGGCATTCCTGAATGGCAATCTCTAGGAAGAGGTGTACATTGCTCAGCCGGAAGAATTCATCGAAGAGGGCGAGAGGCACAAGATGTATAAACTGTCAAAGGTGCTTTACGGGCTACGTCAAGCCACGAGGGTGTGAAACATCCGGCTAGACAAGAGTCTCAAGAACCTAGGGTTTATGAAGTGTGCATAATAGCAAGCCATCTACAAGATTTATAGTGAAGGAGAATTACTTGTTGTTGATGTATATATAGATGACCTCATTTTTACCAATTTATGTGCACGTGAAATCAAGTAATTCAAGCACCAGATGAGAAGGAGTTCAAGATGAACTATCTTGGACTATCTAAATACCACCTTGAGATTAAGGTAGAGTAGAAGATAGACTCTGTCACACTCAAGCAATCAGCATATGCAAAGAAAATCTTATTGCAAGCTGGGATGAGTGAGTGCAATCCAACAAGATATCCCATGGAGATGAACTTAAGCTTAGAACGAATGAAGATGGAGTACACATTGATGTGACCAAGTACAGATGCATTATTGGAAGTATAAGGTACTTTACTCATACTTGACCGAGCATCATGTATTCAATCGGGATTGTGAGCCGGTACATGGAGAAACCTACTCAGCTACACATGCAAGCCGTGAAACACATGATCATGTATGTGAAAGGGTCAACCAACTTTGGTCTGGTATAACTGATAGTAATTTGGTGAACAATATAGATGATAGAAAAAGCATGAGAGGTATGGTGTTCTACTTCAACGGGAATATAGTTGCTTGGGCATTTCAAAAATAGAAAAGTGTCGCTTTGTCATCATGTGATGCTGAATTCATGGCTGCTATAAAAGAAGCATGTAAAGGCATATAGTTGCGAAGCGAAATAAGTGACATAACGGGAAAAGCCCCAAATCCAGTCGTCTTGTACATTGACGACAAATTAGCCATCTCTTTGATGAAAAATTAGGTGTTTCATGGGAGAAGCAAACATATTGATACCCAGTTTCACTTTATTAGAGAATGCGTGGAGACAAGACTGATTATTGTCAAGCACATGTGCGCATAGAAACAATGTGTAGATATCCTCACGAAGGCACTTCCACGAGTCAAATTTAAGAGATGTGGGATCTGTTTGGCATTAAAGATCTCATGCAACCAAGTCTAAATTGGGGGAGATTGTTTGGACTAATCGGACTTAGTCTGAATCAAATAAGTAAGAGACAAGCCAATTTTGCTTCAGTTTTTTTAGTCATTTTCTAATTCTTAGAGCCATAGAATAAGGGTATAAATTCCTAGGTAGTCCTGATCAGGTTTGTAAGCAAGCAAGCAAAGAACTAATGAAAGTACTAGTTGTATTTTGTGCTTCTTCAGCATTTTATTTTGGTTTTGGCGTTCTATGCCAACACCCGACTCATCAAGGTGAGACCACATGGCGATGTGGCCTACCTACCGCTGGAGTGTCGAGGTGAGGCGATGATGAGGTCTGACGAGGTGCAGTCACCTATGATGGTAGCCTAGATCTATTCACCGACAGTGAAGACATGGCCCATAATCCATGGATCTAGGCATCTCTGTTCATTGGGCTGCTTCATTTGCCCTCTCTGGTTGTCAGTGCTTGCCACTTGTTGTTGATTCCGACCTTCCCCTCCTCGAGCTCAGTGTTGTCCTATATGGCACCTACAGTGGCACCATGGGGTCTCTACACTACACACACACATCATCCTCCTACCTCCTCACTAACCCAAGAGAAATGGTGGATGGTGGTGGTAGGAAGTAGCATGGTGGAAGGTAGTGGATCTAGAAGAGAGGAGGCGAGATGGGTGACGAATGGCAGTGGCACCGGTGAGCTATGGTTTGGCTCTCACTGGTGATGAACTAGGAGAAGAGAAGGAGAGGGAGGATAAGAAATGGTAGAGAAAAGATGAGTGAGGAAGGGGAGGAAGAAGAAAGGGATTGGAGATGACACATGAGTCCATATTTTTTGTTTTATTTGCTGATTGGTTGCTGTGTTATCTAAAATGAGGTTACGTGTCAAATATCACTAACACGTATAATAACATGTATCATACTTTATGAACTACCACTTACACGTAGGCGCCACATCATGGGAAAACTGGATTTGAATGGCCTCAGAGGGTAATATGCATGGTATTAATATTTGAGGGATGATAAGTCTCTGGTTTTATTGTAGGCAACCAGAAATATGAATCGAGCCTCACTCATGCGTTGGACTAGACGTGACAACCATACTCCACTTAAGTGTATGCACACTGCCACCAATAGTCCTATGCACGGAGTGTTAACTAAATGGCCCTCAACCAAATAAATATGAGCCACCTGATTGCACTGTACACACTTACACAACCAAGAGAGTTCTAATTCTTTTTTGAATAACCATATCGGGATTGAAACCAACTCTTATGGACGTGGTACACGCTGGCCGCCTCAGAACCTTAGTATGCCCATGCCCACTAAGGGGTGTGCATCACAATAGATAAGGAATGATGGTCGCATGTAGACATGCGTCAAACGGTTAAGGACAATTTTAGGTACCCAAAAAATATGGCCAGCACTAGTTCCCAAGATCAATACCTAGCGCCCACATTCCTGCATTCGAGATGCATCATTACACATACACATGTCTAAACATTTGATGTAGCATAGACATAGACTAGAAAGCTATTACAACTTTAATATTACAAGTACACAGCCAACCGGCCAAATATTACACACAAAAGTAAATTACAGTGAAAATTAAGCATAAAGCAAAAGTAGGATAGCGGTATGCCCATCCATAACTCAAAGGCAACCGACTAGGAAGAGCCCTAGTTCATCCATCCAAGTAGTCGTCGAACCTCGGTGCGAAGTACAAATCATCGGAGATTTCTTCCATACCTTCATCTATATATTATGAATTAAGTAACAGTGAGTACACGTATGTACTCGCAAGACTTTAGTGTATGGAAATAAAATACATGCAAGGTTAGTCCAAGGATATCAAGCCACTACACTATGTCTTATTTTCAGTATAAAGCAGACTTTATTTACAAGAGAGTAGTTCATCAAACGGTAACAAAATTGAAAGGTGCACTTATGAAAGTAATAATAGTAAGTAAGGTTCAATACCATCATTTCATAGTCCTCCATGACCACGAACAGCGAGTAAATCATAGCCAACCTTGGCTTACAAACATAGCAACCTGTCATAACACGATTTCCAAAACCTTTGCAAAAACAAAGCTATACTTGACATTACATCCCTGAGTTGCTCATGACCGCGAGCATGACTAATTAATTAGATTTAAATCTCTACAGAGTGTTCACTTTACCCACATGACACATTCTAGCAATCATGTCAACCATGCCTCATGATACTTATAGTACCCGATTTGTTAGATTGTGATGAAACTGTTCAACTAGCTAAAGCCTAGCCCTGCACCAGCCTGATGATGTCAACCCTTTGCTATAGCACTGGAAAGCCAGACCCGTACACATAGTACTAACGATGGTTTATGCCACATCACGTCCTTTCCCCCATAGCGAGGCATACTCTATTATCTTAAAATGCTTTAACCCCAACACCTCAATGAAGAGAGCACCTACGAATGACACCGTACCGCGGTGTGCCCTTACTAATTCGGCCTACCAAGATGCAAGGCTAAGCCCTAGCCAATCTAATAAGCTAAGATTATCCTATACTAGCACATGTGGTTGCACTATTTCACTTAGGTGATAGCGTCAAGTTCGGTCCTTAACTGACCCGGGCGAGAATCTCCCTCTACCCATGAGGTCCCTCCTCACGTCTCAAGTTTAAATAGTAACTTATCCGTGTCTAAACCATAAGTTTTCAAGTTGGAATTTTTTTATCAAAATACATGGAGACTATAACTCGGCTCCATACTTTTTAAAAATTGCTCAAGTTTGAATATAAGTGTAGATCAACATTTAAATGACATTCTAAGTGAGCATGGCTAAACATATGTGTGAAGTACTTTGCATTCCTTACCCATAGTGACACTAACTAATGTCTAAACCATAAGTTAAGGTTACAATAGTAGGTAAACAAAATACCAAGGTAACGGTGAAGCATCAAATAAAAAATATCTACTTGTACCCACAACATAGCAAGTTTAATGTAACATACGCGCATGCATATATCATTTGATAAAACAATATAAACTCTATAAAATAGTGGGATCAACATGATCAAAGGAGGGTGTTTGCCTTGCTGATCGTTGTACAGTATGTAATTTTGATCGTGGGTGTTGTCGTCGTTGGCAATTCCCAAATCATCGGTGTCTACTTGTATACAACAAGAAGCGTGGCAAATATGTAAGACAAAATTGAAATTCATTAAATGAGTTGAGGGTGTCTTTAGGATTCTGGAGTTATTGTTTCATGCATGACAGTTCCTTTAGTTCTGTATTTGCAGTTTGGTTCATGTATAGCATTTCGTCGTAAGGCAACTTTGGATTCATTCTAAGGCACGATTTCTTGATTCTTATAGATATGTTGTTTTTAAATTTCAAATTTAAGAGCCTAAAATTATGTTTATGTATGTGAGTATTTTCGAATTCAAGAGGTTAAAGTTATATTTATGTGTGTGAAAATTTACAAATTCAAGAGGCTAAAATTATTTGGATTTCTATTAAAATATTTAACTCCTATATGGCATAACATGTATAAACTCAATATTTCACCCAAATATTTTTCATATATGGGTAATTTACTGATTTAAAGGTATATAGAAATTGATTGTGCTCAATTTAGAGTTCTATTACATGAGTTATGATTATTTGAACTTTCAACCTATTGAGATTATCTTTTATTGGAGAATGGTCTAAAACAAGTTCAAACTCAAATATTTATATATATTTGAGTTTCTTGTGACCTAAGGATTCTAATAAAACTGGTTTCATTCTATTCCGAGCTAATTTGCAAAAATCTTGTATATGGCACATTTTAAGTCCTAACTTCATTTTTAAAACTTTATCATTTTCCTAGTGGACATTTGGAAATTTTTTTGCATATTATAGAACTATATGGCTCAATATGAATTTAGAACTTCATTTCATTGAATTTGAGATTCATTTGTACAAGTTATAAGTATTTGAAGTTTTGCATGCATAGAAATTTGTCTATTTTATACATTTGATGCAAACTAAGTCAAAATCTAAATATTTTTATATATTTGGAGAGCTTGTGGTCTTAGAAACATGTTAAAATTTATTTCATAATTTTTAGACTTGATTTGTGGAAATTTTGTATTAAGCACATTTTAGGCCTATAGCATATATTTGAGCATTTACTTTATAGTGATGAAAACTAAAATATTTTTACATTCCAAATTCTACATGAATTTACACAAATTTATAAATTTGTTTCACTAAATTTGGAGTTTCCTAGCAAAAGTTATAAGTATTTCAATATGCTAGGGTTTACAAAATCTCTAGAAAATAAAAAAAATTCTGAAAACGGAAACTACTCTTTCCTTTACGGAAAGCGGCTTTCCCTTTTTGGCAAGTGTTCAAATCAGTGTTTATCGCCTGTCAACCAGGCCCTACTACCTTTGACCGTGTGAGAGCGAATGCAAGGGAGGCTGACAGTTAGGGCCCGCATGTCAGTGACAAGAAAAAGGGGAAGAGCCAGGGAAGGCTGCCAGTGGCGGAGCAGTGGCAGCGAATCCTAGGCGGTGGCTTCGTGAGCAAGAGGGGGAGGACATAGACCTAGGGGATTGGTCGACGGCGGTGAGGCAGGGCCATGTTGGGTCAAGCAAAGAGGCGGTGCTCAATGGAGGTAGTTCTGGAGAGGAAGAAGGAAGCTTGAGCTCTACGAGATGGAAGCACCAGGGAGTGAAAATGAGCCGATTTGGCTATCTTGGTGTGATGGAGGACTCTTGCGGGAGCTTGCCACCGTGCGGCTATGTAACATCCCGAATTTTGGTCCAATTTTAAATTTTGGAGTTATTTGAATTTTTATGAATTAACCAACCTTTAATTGCATTTAATTGTATTTAATTGAATTTATCTAATTTTTCTGGGATTTATTGGATTTAATTGGATTTTATTTATATCATTCTTCTTTGAGTAATTAAATACCAGAAAATATAATTATCAAAAATTAAAACTAATATTTTATTTAGGCTCAAAATGCTCTGAAATATTTTCTAGAATTTTTCTAGAATTTTTCGGGTATTTTTAGTGCCCCAAACAATTATTTTGAATTACTGGAATTATTTTTATTGCGAAAAGCCGGAAATAAGCTAGCTACAGTGTTGGGCCGGCCCACACTGTGCTTGCGCGGGAGAAAACCCTAAATCGTCGCCGATCTGGACCGTCGGATCGGGATCCAACGGCTGACGTGACCGCTCGACCTCGGGAATGTCTTGCGATCGCCTGACCGCTCTCCAGTTGGTCAGCCGCGATTTGTCGGGATTTCTTGGCACAGTCGAGGCTATCCGAGCGAGTGAAGTAGACCGGCGTGCAAAGACTCTCTTCCGCTCATTTCCCCTCTCTCTCTCTCCATCCATCCAGGGCTTCGCTAGAGCTTCGCCAGTAGTTAGCTCTCTCTTCCGCCTCGGTTTTTCCCGTGCCCCGCCGCCGTCCGTCGTTCCCCGCCGTCCTCAAGACCCTCATCGAGTTCACCGAGCCGAGAAGCATCCGTGTGGTTACTTCTTCCGACCGGAGACGCCCAGGAACGCCTCAAGCCCCGTCGTCTTCTTCAACTCCGGCGTCAAGCACCACCGCCGCTTCTTCGACGCCTCGCGAGCTTCAGCAACCGTCGGATCTTCATCGTACGCTCGGGGTGAGGCCACGTAGCCGTCTTTTTGATTCAAAGCCGAAACGGTAGGATTAGATCTTGACCGTTAGATCTTGATCGGAAGGTTCGGGTTAGGCCGCGTAGTTACTATGAACAGTAAACTCTCGCGGTAACCGTAGCCGTTGGATTTCGATCCGACCGCCTCGGTTGCGACACGTGTCGAGCCGTGGAAAAATAGCCGGAAAATCGGTGGAAAATAGAGGATTAAATCAGTTTATTCTTTTTGAATTTCAGCAAACTTGAAAATGCTATAACTTTTGCATTTTAACTCGGATTTGAGTGATTCCAGTGCCCAAAAATTTGTAAAATGTGAACTATTTATTGGTGATTTTATTTAATTTTAGTGAATTGTTTGCTGTCTGTATTATATATTTATTGTGTGTTTGCTTGTAAGAGTAGACTCAATTGCGGAATTAAATCGAGGAGAGCTTGAAGACCCTTCGCAGACCTCGGACCAGAATCAACTCCTCTTTGAAGGCAAGTCATGCTTTGACCATATTGCCCCTAGATTTTCAAATATAATTTGATTCAATTATTGCATGCTATATTAATTAAAAACAATATTGCTTATTATGGGAAAGGTAGCTAAAATACCACCTTGCTTATGCCACCTTGTTAATAAACATCATATGCCCTGAATACCTTGTCACCCTAGGATGTTTAAATTATGTTGGATGCTAATATGATGCCAACACGGGAGGCTAGACCGTGATTAGCTGCTTAGTCTGCTTTTATGCGATAAATGAATTTCAAATAGCAAATGAATATTGACTAAACAATTATGAAACGCATTTTTGAGAAATGCAATGATGTCATGTGTTGGCATTGGGATAGTGACCTATGTGGTACTGTTCCATGAACTGATGTGGAAAATGGCATGTGTTGCTTAAGTACAAAGTGGGGTGGGAAAATGATTTGAACAGGGCAAGTGGCAAGAAGGCTTCGTGCAGTGGGCTGTGTGGCAATGGGATGTATGAAAAGATTGTGAAGGCTGTGTGCCGAGATGTATAAAATGGTTGTCTTGCAGGGACAATTAAGGACTTAACCTTGCGAGCCTTTGAGCTGAGTTAGTGTACAACCACTTATGCGGAATGGGACGGACCTAGTTAAGTAAGTTTCTAATATCTTTCCTTTGATACCTCGGGGTGACAAGCATACACCAAAAATGTAACCAGACGGGGAGGCGTGCTGTCTTTGCGGCTTGGTACCCATCTAACGGTATGTGCTGTTCTAAACTTTGGCTCTGTGAGGGAAGTGTTAGGAAGGCAATCTTGGAGAGGATCATCGCTAAGTGTTAGTCTCTGAAAGGCTTTGTTACAATCAATCACTGTGTGGTGAGCATATATCCTGTGGGTAAAGTGTCTGACCTCTGCAGTGTGTGTGTGAATCTATTCAATAGCCGTGTCCGCTGTATTGGACATTGCTCGGTGATTACAAATCAAGGGTTAGATTTTCAAAATAAAAACGTGGAATGGGTGGTCGTGTGCCAAAAGGTCATGTGAATGGAATTAGGGCTGTGCCAAACCCTTGGAAAAAGAATTGAGAAATTAATTATTCTTAATATTGATTTTACTTGCTTTCAATCTAATAAGGATTACCCATTAAAAGAAATCTTTGCTCTATGCAAAACAACCAATTAAGCCTTTCCTTTGGAATAAGCCATGCATGTAGTAATAGAACCGCATTGTGCATGACTTGTTGAGTATGTTGTATACTCACCCTTGCATCGACAAAAACCTCGGAAGATGAAGCCGTATCACTTGGGAGGAGGAGTTCATTGAAGGCCGGAGGATTAAAGGGTTGGGCCGCACTCGATGCTTTGTGGTTAGGAATGGTTCCGCTTATCGTATTTTGCTTCATTGAATGAACTTATTCTTGATGATATTTATCGCCTGCTTGTGAAGTATTGTAAGGTGACCATAAGGTCATGTAACTCGATTATATTGTGCTTGAAGTACTTATTATTTATTTCCGCTATGTATGATTGTGGTACTTCAACTTTGTTTATCTGTGTGTACTAGCGTGATCCTCGACTAGTCTGGAGCCTTGTAACTTGAGAACTATAAGGATCTAAAATGTGCGGGTTAATAATCACAAACTAGAAACTTTTCTCTCTGACATTGTTGGGTTTGAACCAAAATCTAATGCCAAATACTAATACAAAATGTGGCTCAAAAACTGAATCCATGTGCTGAAATGCAGGGGACTTAGCCATTCTAACTCTTGCTTACTAGTGGGGTCAAGTGAGCTCAAAATACAAAAATTGGGGCAGCCCAAGCGAAACAACACACCTCTTCTTGAGGCTCCCTCCCCCAAGCAGCCTCCACAAGCCCTCCCTACTGTCCCCTGGCCAGCACCCCTCCCTCCAGCTCCTCCCCAGACCAGCGCCACCTTCCTCCAGCTCCTCCCCAAGCCGGCGCCTCCTCCCCCTACTCGACCCCCTCTCTTCCTCTTCCACTTCCTTGAAGGTAAGACACCGCATTGGGTTTGGTTGGTTGTTTTCTGGTTTTGGGGTAGCCATGGTGGATTTGGGGGCTTTGAAGAGTGGAGATTTGAGTTTTGGGAGGGAAACAACAACTCCAGGGTTTGGAGCAAAATCCTGATTTTTGAGCAGATTCTGGAGCTGCTGTTTTTGGTTGATTTGAATAAGTTAGAAGCATCTCCTGCTAGGGCAACTATTGAGAAAGTTGTAGATAATAGAATTATCTTTCATTTCCAACTGGAATCACTCGATTTCGTTAATCCAGCTGAAAGTTATGACAATTTTAGTGCATGTTGTTCTGGAATGCTGAAGATGTTGAGCGGAAACTTGAGCTGCAGTTTAAAATTATTTAGAGGCCGAATTAGAATTTAATTTTGCCGAAGAAGTTATAGTCAATCTCGTGTAGAATGTAAAAATGTTATCTTTTACTCAATTCCGGTGAGTATAGCAATTTTTATGATGAAAATGGTGCATGCTATTCTGAAACTCTGAAGATTTTGGGCATTGAGACTGCTCTCTATTCCTAGCCAAACTGGGAGTTCTCTGGGTACATGCTGGATGATTGGCCAGAGCTAAGTTGTAGGTCTACGTCTTGTGGTCGTTTCGAATATGAGTTTACTCAATTTGATTAAGTGGTTAGAAAGTTATGGTCATTTGTATACTATCTGTCGTCACGAAATCTGTTTTTGCTGAAAGTTCAGGACTTTTGAAATTTGAGGTTGAGCATAGTTGAGGACTTTAAATCTATATTGCGAATGTTTGCACTTTTGGAACTGCCATGGGGATGCATTTAGTATTTCATTTCATATGCATTGCATGCATCTCATTTCACATGCATTGTGATCGTGTAGAAAACGAACACCACGGATGTTAGCCTTGTTGTGTAGAGGGTGTATCGGAGAGCCGATTGTTATTGAGAATCCGGCAGAAGCTCAAGGCAAGCACCTAAGCATTCTCAACCTCACATATAATTGTATTTTGGTGAATAAACTGCTTATTGGATGATTACGTCCTGCATTAGGAATTGAAATGTGGGATAAGGCTAGATCATAATTGCTACACATACGCTCATTGATAATTGTTGAACACCTCCTTGGAGCTAGTCTATGGGTAATTATATTGTGTCCATGCTTAGTTTGCTTAGATGTCTGGTATGGGTCAAGTGGTGGATGGTTCCATCACTTGAGAATAATTACTTCACACTATTGGGCTGCAATGGATAGGGTTATCATGAAATGTTGAAATTGAGACCGGGCGAGAGGGTTGGATCATTTGGGTGTGGAGACTCAAATGTGTAGTCTCGCCTGCGTCGATTAAGATCGATCCGTTGTTTGCCATGTTGATCGAGCACACCTTGTTGATCGCATGCACGATATAGATGCAGTAAGCCACCCTTTCATGGCATCTTGCTCGATGGGTCATGCCCTCATGCGGTTGGGCGTGGTTGAGGCGAGACTTAGGCCAGACTTTAGGGGCTAAGCGAGGCTTGAGCCGCTCAAGGGGGTGCTAGGTGCTCGGACCGCATGAAGATGGCTCAACAAGTATGTATGGATGGGAGGAGGGTTGACATGAGGTTCCTTTGTAGGACATATGTCGTGCGATTGATGATCCCCTGCAGGGTGAGTAAGCGGTTTAGTGCAGCGCTCTCGGATATGAGCACGCTTGTATCATCCGACATTTCAATGTAGTAACAACTTAAACTTGAAACTAGTTGGTATACTTGATGTTGATACTTGTTCATGAAATTACTTGCTCTCTTTCATGTAAAATTTTAGATTTCACTCTAGTAATAGGTGCTGTCCATAAATGCTATAAAACTTGTAGAGATTGAGTAGTTGAATATGAATATGAACCAAAGTTAAGGTTTTATGCACTTGTTACCTTAAGCTAACTCCTTGCTACATCGATGCATATGCTTTAGTCGGCCAAATATGGACCACGCGGTAAGTCTTACAGTACCTACGTACTCATGTACGCTTTGTGGTTTTCGGTGAGGACATGTCGGCGGATGTGAGTTACATCGTATTGCCTCTTGGTGTTCGGGCGGGGCACCGAATAGGGGCTAAGCTCGACAATGTAAACGCCCAGAAGTGTTCAGGGGCAGGACACTTCCGGAGATGTCATACTTTTTGTTTAATATGATGGTTATACGTTCATTTTGTTGTATAGATAGCCTTCTAAACTATGTCATGGCTATGTTTGAATACTTGACTATTTCCGTTGTTGAACCTTGATGTATTACCATACTCATCTCATGTCTTGGATGTTGCTTCTATCCATGCTGATCTTTATGCTATGATTGTTGTTGTTGTGCCATATTTGGATAAGTAATTGTTCTTCTGTATGCTAAATGGATGTCCTTACTTCTAGAGGCGTCATGCTGAAATTTTGTAGAATTTCTGAGTCTAGGCAGGATCTTGCAAATTGTCTGATTTGTGAGTCTTAATCTGCTATTGTTAGTCTTGCCATGTGTAGTTGTCTGGTTTGTCTTTGTGCCTTGGTTTATAGTCGTTTTTTTGTGTCCTTGGCGTGTATGGTCGTAAAGTTTTGGGTTCGTTGCCCCTTTATGCGAATTGGATTGATATGGTAATGGAAGCCGGTTATCTTGAAGCGATCTGGCGAGTTTAGGTTGCATCTGGGATTGTTGTCGAGTTATTGAATGAGATTGTTGTTGTCCTAATTGGGCTTGGGTGTTTGCCTTTGTGAACACCATCGAGGATTCGTTGCTAGCCTCCAAATCCGATGAGGCGGCCGGACATTCGAATAACCGAAAACCGATCGGGCTGACTCCTCACAAGTGTAGTATCGAGCAAAGGCGCATAAAGGCGAACCGTAAACTTGACAACCATTAGGTGATTAATTAGGACTTACTTAACCTTCTAGGTAGCAATTAGCGCTATATTACCCGTCCTATGTCTATAATTAAGGTTGTGCCGAATGAATGGTGAGCGTGGGAGAAACAATCACGTTGGAACCGTGCATTTCATACCATGCATGCATATGTCTTGTTGTGTCCTTTTTGCATCATGATCTATGCTTTTATGTATGTTAGACTTGTAGGATTCCTTTGTCTTGTGCTATTGTCTAGATCATGTTTTAATTGAATATTTAGCCAAGTCTAAGAACCTATCCCTTCCATGTGAGTCTAACTCTTGTAAATCGACCTTGGTTGTGACAGAATGAACATGCGAATGCAGAGGAGGTGATGAGGCTCTGCCAGGCGACCCTTGTGACCCACAATGGCGATCTGCCTCCTCCTCCCAACCTCTTGGATGTGTTCTTTGGTCTGAGTAGAATCGGCGGGCAACCAGCAGAATCCTTGAGATGCTTATTGAGAATCGAGGCTCCTCAAGGTGGCGCGAAGAAGCGAGGCCGACCCAATGGTTATCTGGATTTCTTGCATACCTGACCAACTTCTCTCGCGCTTATGGCTCTTTGAAAGCAGAGCGATTGGTTCGCGCACTATTGGTAAGTTTGCTCTCATTCATTCGCGAAGACCATGAGAAGGCTCTATTATTTGCTAAATAACTTCAAAGGCCTGCTTTGGTGCTTGGTGGGCCAACTTCCTTGTCATCTGACTGCTTAGGTCATCGGGTGTCATGGGCGAGTTCCGTGAGGCCTTTCGGGCATATCATATCCAGAAGAACTCATGGACATCAAGAAGGTAGAGTTCCTCTCCCTCAGCGATTGAACAAGTCCGTGATGGACTATTCTCGTGAGCTCAACTATCCGCTCATTATGCACGGAAAGGGTGAACAACGACGAAGAAAAAGCAAGATAAGCTTCATGAATGGGCTATCAACAAGATGCAAGACAAGCTCTCGGTGTCACGACTTCACGATTTTAATGCTTTGGTGAGTCGGGTGATCACGGTGGAGCACAAGATGAAGAACCACCGGAAAAAAGCGAAGCGGGTGAATGCGATTTTGGCGGTGGCGATTCGCGACGTGCTCGTTGTCCCCTTCCTCCTCCGGCACTGCTCCTGCACCTCCCCTCTGTGGGATGGCCCGGCCTCCTGTTGTTGCTCCCGGCCCCCATGACCATAGCCGAGTGAAGTGAGGCGGAGTCAAGTCGAGGCCGTGCTACAATTGTGGTAGCGTGGGATATTTCATCGAGTTGTCCTTTTCCAGGAGGACAACAACTTTAATGCTCAAGGCCTCAAGTATTGTCCTGCCGCCTCCATGTCCCCAGCAGGAAAGGCACCTCAAGCGCCAAAAGCATGGCGAGTCAACTTCTGCAAGCAGGAGTTTCAGGCAGGCGACAACTGTGTTATTGGTATGTTATGCATTGATGGGCATGTCGCTAGGGTTTTATTTGGGCATAACATACCACACAACACGTTGTCGCCTCCGGAATCTCCTCGTCGGTGTAGTTGACTGGCCATGCTTTTGGCGCTTGAGGTGCCTTACCGTTGAACGTGGAGGCGGTGCGGGGCAGCGAGGCCTTGGAGCATTAAAGTTGTTGTCTCGGCTTGAAAAGGACAATCTCGATGAAATGTCCATGCGGCCACAATTATAGCACGGGCTCGACCTCGACCGCCTCACTCACCCGCTATGGTCAATGGGAGCAACAATAGGAGGCCGTGCCATCTCAAATCAGGGGGAGGTGCAGGAGCAGTGCCAAGGGAGGAAGGGGGATAGCTGAGCACGCCGCGAATCGCCACCGCCAAAATCGCACCACCCGCTCGCTTTTTTCTTCCCCTCGGTGGTTCTTCATCTTGTGCCCCACCGTGATCACCCGACCACCAAAGCATTAAAATCAAGGAAGTCGCATTAATCGAGAGCTTGTCTTGCATCTTGCTGATAGCCCATTCATGAAGCGATCTTTTTTTTTCGTCGCTGTTCACCTCTTCCCGCATACCGAGCTAGATAGTTGAACTCGCGAGAATAGTCCATCACGGACTTGTTCAATCGCTGAGGGAGAGGAACTCCCGCCTCTTGATGTCCATAAGTTCTTCGATATGATATGCCCGAAGGCCTCACGGAACTCGCCCTATGACACCCGGTGACCGTGAGTCGCATGACAAGGAAGTTGGCCCACCAAGCACCAAAGAAGGCCCTCGGTTGTTGAGCAATGTAATAGAGCCTTCTCATGGTCTTCGTGAGATAATGAGAGCAAACTTACGCTCAATAGTGCGCAACCAATTGTTTGCCTCCGTGGCTCGGCCGGGCACGAGAGAAGGTGGGTGGTCGTGTATGCAAGAAATCCAGATAACCATTGGGTCCTGCCTTTCGCCACCTCGAGGGGCCCGATTCTCGAATAAGCATCTCAAGGATTCTGGCTGATTGCCTCACTCGGCCTGACCTCAAAGAACACATCCAAGAGGTTGGGAGGAGGAGGCAGATCGCCATTGTGGGTCAAGGATCGCCCAAGCAAATTCATCACCTCCGCACCTCAGGAAGTCCTCATTCTCGTCACAACCAAGGTCGATGACAAGAGTTAGACTCCACATGGAAGGGATAGGTTCTTAGACTTGGCTAAAAATTCGAATTAAAACATGATCTAGACAATAGCACAAGACAAAGGAATCCTACAAGTCTAACATACATAAAAGCATAGATCATGATGCAAAAAGGACACGGCAAGACATATGCATGCATGGTATGAAATGCATGGTTCCAACATGATCGTTTCTTCCACGTTCACCATTCATCCTGCACAACCTTAATTATAGACATAGGGCGGGTAATATAGCGCTAATTGCTACCTAGAAGGTTAAGTAAGTCCTAATTAATCACTTAAGTGGTTGTCAAGTTTACGGTTTGTCTTTATGCGCCTTGCTCGATACTCACCTTGAGGAGCCGCCTCGACCGCCCTCGAGTTATTCGAATGCCTTGGTCGCCTTCATCGGATTTGGAGGCTAGCAACAGAATCACCGATGGTGCTCACAATGCTAACATCCAAGCCCAATTAGGACAACAACGATCCCATTCGAATAACTCGACAACAATCCCGGTATTCCACCGGCATTAAACCCGAAACTCGCCCAGGATCGCCCCGCATACCGGTTTCCATTGCCATATCAATCCAATTCGCATAAAGGGGGCAACGAACCCAAAACTTTATGACCATACACGCGCCGCGGAAGCACAACAAAACGACTATAAACCAAGGCACAAAGACAAACCAGACAACCATACATGGCAAGAACTAACAATAGCAGATTAAGACTCACAAATCAGACAATTCGCAAGATCCTGCCTAGACTCAGAAATTCTACAAAATTTCAGCATGACGCCTCTAGAAGTAAGGACATCCACTCAACAGACAGAAGAACAATTAACTTATCCAAATATGGCACAACAACAACAATCATAGCATAAAGATCAGCATGGATAGAAGCAACATCCAATACATGAGATGAGCATGGTAATACATCAAGGTTCAACAACAGAAATAGTCAAGTATTCAAACATAGCCATGACATAGTTCAGAAGGCTAACTATACAACAAAATGAATGTACAACCATCATATTAAACCAAAAGTATGACATCTCCGGAAGTGTCCTGCCCCTAAACACTTTCGGGCGTTTACATCGTCGAAGCCGCCCTATTGATGCCCCGCCCAACACCGAGAGGCATCTGAATGTAACTCACATCCGCCGATGTCCTCACCAAAACCACAAAATGTAGCATGAGTCTGAGTAAGGTACTCAGAAGACTTACCCGTGGTCCATATATGACCGACTCGAAAGCATATGCATTAGGATGTAGCAAGGAGTAAGCTTAAGGTAACAAGTGCATAAAAACTTAACTTTGGTTCATATTCACATTCAATTACTCAATCTCTACAAGTTTTATAGTATTTATGGACATCACCTATTACTAGAGTGAAATCTGAAATTTTACATAAAAGAGAGCAAGTAATTTCATGAACAAGTATCAACATCAAATATACCAACTAGTTTCAAGTTTAAGTTGTTACTACATTGAAATGTCGGATGATACAAGCGTGCTCATATCCAAGAGCGCGGCAATTCAAATCGCTTACTCACCTTGTAGGGGATCATCAATCGCACGACATGTGTCCTACAAAGGAACCTCATGTCAACCCTCCTCCCATTCATACATACTTGTTGAACCATCTTCATGCGGTCCGAGCACCTAGCACCCCCTCGAGCGGCCCAAACCTCGCTTAGCCCCCGAGAGTCGGCCTAAGTCTCGCCCTCAACCACGGCCAACCGCATGAGGACATGACTCATCGAGCAGTATGCCATGAAAGGGTGGCTTACCATACCATATCAGGCATGCGATCAACAAGGTGTGCTCGATCAACATGGCAAACAACAGATCGGTCCTTAACAGACACAGGGGAGACTACATATTTGAGTCTCCACACCCCAATGATCCAACCCTCTCGCCCGGTCTCAATTTCAACATTTCATGATAACCCTATCCATTGCAGCTCAATAGTGTGAAGTAATTATTCTCAAGTGATGGAACTATCCACCACTTGACCCATACCCAACATCTAAGTAAACTAAGAATGGACACAATATAATTACCCATAGACTAGCTCCAAGGAGGTGTTCGACAATTATCAATGAGCGTGAAAGCAAAGAATTAGGATCTAGCCCTATCCCACATTTCAATTCCTAATGCAAGACGTAATCATCCAATAAGCGGTTTATTCACCAAAATACAATTATATGTAAGGTTGAGAATGCTTAGGTGCTTGCCTTGAGCCTGCGGATTCTCAAAAACAATCGGCTCTCCGATACCCCCTCACATGTACGCGTCAACCTCCACGTGTTAGTTTCTCTACGATCACAATGAATGTGAAATGAGATGCATGCAATGCATATGAAATGAAATACTAAATGCATCCCCATGGAAGTTCCAAAAGTGCAAACATTGAAATATAGATTTAAAGTCCTCAACTATACTCTGAACCTCATTTAAAAGTTTGAACTTTCAAAGAAAAACAGATTTCGTAATGCAATGATACAAATAATCATAACTTTCTAACCACTTAATCAAATTGAGTAAACTCAGATTCAAAACGACCACAAGATATAGACCTACAACTTAGCTTTGGCCAATCATCCAAAGATCTACCCGAGAACTCCCGTTCGGCCAGAACAGAGAGCATCTCAATGCCCAAAATCTTCAGTGTTTCAGAACAGCATGCACCATTTTCATCATAAAAATTGCTATACTCACCGGAATTGAGTAAAGGATAACATTTTTACAATCTACACGAGATTGCCTACAACTTCTTAGGCAAAATTAAATCCTAATTCGGCCTCTAAATAATTTTAAACTGCAGCTCAAGTTTCCGCTCAACATCTTCAACTTTGCAGAACAACATGCACTAAAATCATCATAACTTTCAGCTGGATTAACGAAGTTAAGTGATTCTAGTTGAAAATGAAAGATAATTCTATTATCTACAACTTTCTCAACAGTCGGCCTAGCAGAAGATGCTCCTAACTTGTTCAAATCAACAAAAAACAACAGCTCCAGAATCTGCTCGAAAATCAGGATTTTGCTCCAAACCCTAGAGTTGTTGTTTCCCTCCCAAAACTGAAATCTCCACTCTTCAAAGCCCCCAAATCCACCATGGCTGCCCCCAAAACCAGAAAATAACCAACCAAACCCAAGGGGGGAGTCTTACCTTCAAGGAAGTGGAAGAGGAAAAGAGGGGGCCGAGTAGGGGGAGGAGGGTGGCGGCTTGGGGAGGAGCTGGAGGAAGGTGGCACCGGCCTGGGGAGGAGCTGGAGGGAGGGGCGCCGGCTAGGGGATAGTAGGGAGGGCTTGTGGAGGCTGCTTGGGGGGAGGGGAACTCAGAAGAAGAGGTGTGCTGTTTCGGTTTGGGCTGCCCCCAATTTCTTTTGTATTTTGAGCTCACTTGACCCCACTAGTAAGCAAGAGTTAGAATGGCTAAGTCCCCAGAATTTCAGCACATTGATTCAGTTTTTGAGCCACATTTTGTATTAGTATTTGGCATTGGATTTTGGTTCAAACCCCACAATGCTGTAGAAAAAAGTTTCTAGTTTGTGATTAGCTAACCCGCAAGATCCTTATAGTTACAAGGCTCCAAACTTTGATAAAAACCATATTCGCACCCTGAAATTTCTAGCTCTTAAATTTTGTTAAGTTTGGAAATTCTTAAGTGGCAAATTTGGGATAGATTCTGAAGTTAGCAATGGATCTCAAATGCGGCCAAAAACTTGGTTGGCACTACTGTTAGCTGTATGAGCCGAATTCGAATTTGGGGCCATGAAAGCCATGGCCACGCGTGGCAAGGGCCGCGCCTTGTCGCAGCAGAGACCAGGCAGAGGAGGCGAGAGGGAGAGGGAGCTAGAGAGGCTGGCCGGTGTGGCCCCTGGCTAGTGAGGCACATTGTGAACGACGTCTTGTGGGTATTCTGCCTGGCAGGTGGCAAGTGCACTGTAGCTTCACAAATATTAAAAGAATTTTGTTTGGTAGGTAGAGGTGAATCAAAAGTGGTCCCAGACAATTTGAAAATTTTTGAAAAAAAATTGTGGATTTAGTAAAGCGATTGTAATTTCTATTTTCCTTAGTTTTACTCATTTACCTTTTGTAGATTTCAAGTTAAAATTCTTGGAAATATTCTATTTTTGAACAATTTTGAATTTTTAAAGCAACTAAATGTTATGAACAAATTATTAAAAATTTATATTTATTTATATAAATTATTTAAATATTTTGTAAAATTATTTCTTAGGTTGGGTTATTTGGAATTGTTATGAGTTTCTTTTGAATGCACAAACTCAAAGCAAAAGGATTTAAATAAAGCAATTATGCATTAAAACAAGAAAATCCAGTGGAAAAATAAAAAATGCAGTAAAAGCTGTGCCAAGTCACTTTATTTCATTTTTCCAAATTTTTGGGATGTTACATTTTTAGTTGGAAGTTAATTTCTAGACTTTTGCAAGGGATCAAATAGGGTAAAATGGATTTTTTTTTTTTGCAATGTCTACTGTGTTTGGTAACTATTGCTTAGGAGTAAATATCTGGTAGCGAGCACACACTCAATCACAGCTTGAAGCCTCGTACACAACAAAAGTGATCCTCACTTTTGGTCAGGTTCAGTGAAAGTGATAGGTTTATTCTAATTGCTTGTTGCAATAAAATTATTGGCAATGGAGAAGAGACTTGCTTTCGGAGGATATGTCTCCCATGGGTGACAAACCTGTCAACTTGTAATATCTTAGGCGTAGCCCAATACCTAGCTTGTTTACTTTCTCGGCCCGTTTAGCCCATCTAAGATCTGCTTCCAGCTTGACCACCGAGCGAACCGGCCCAGCTAACTCCCCTCCGGCAGAAAGCCACCAGAGGTTTAGGGTTCCAGCCGCCGCAGCAATCAGATGAAGGGGAGACCCGGGAGAGAGAGAGAGAGAGGAGAAGGGGGAAGAGAAGAGTGGGAGCGCGTTCAAGTCGCGCGTGCCAGTGGCGTGGAGCCCACGTCTCTACATCACGCTGGTGCGCGGTCTGCCCGGGACGCGGCGCCTCCACCGCCGCACGCTCGAGGCCATGCGCCTCCGCCGCTACCACTGCACCGTTGAGCACCACACCACGCCCTCGCTCCTCGGCATGCTCACCCAGGTCAAGCGCCTCGTCGTCGTCGAGACCGAGGAGATGTACAATGCCCAGAGGCAGGCCGATGAGCAGCGCCGCGCGCCCAGGCCGCCTCTCGTCGTCTCGCACCACCCGCCACCACTGACGCCAACGTAGGCAGCTACCGCGGATGGTGCCGCTATGACGTCACAGTAACATCTAGTAAGTTCCCGAGTCTAGTCTCTTTTGTGCCCAGAGTGTGTTGATCTGTTTGCTTGCTTGCTGCTTGCGCGTGAGGTGTTTGATGCAATGCCTCAGAAGAAAGAGTTTGAACTTGCCTAGTATTGTTTGTTTGGTAACGCTAGTCTTGCTCTAGTGTTTTAGCGTGTCAGTTGTAGTTCACACCACGTGCTTGTCGAAATGTTGCAATGGACATGAGTGATACAATTTCTGCAGTGAAGGTTTTCCTGCTAATGAACTATGATCTTGGGTAACAATTGTAGTTATCTCCCTACCAAAGTTCAGTTTGATAGAAGCTCATACACGATTTAAAATGCATTTCTTGTCTGGTTTTTCATATAAGCATTCTAAGATGCAACATTTGTTCATCAGCTTTAAATAGCTATTGTGATATATGATAGACAAATAGAGACATTTCTCTGAACTTTATGTGACTGTACTTAGATATTGGAAATTCCATTGTGCTCAAATTTACCTCCAGAAGAAAGTTTAAGAAGAAACTGGCAATATCCATTAGATGTGAAAATCCTCTTGGAAGTTTCATATTGCTTAGGGATGAGGTTGTTTGATGTAATATGACTAATGTCTCCGAAGATAGTTTGCACACTTCACTACTGTTTGCTGTTAGGAATGTTCTTCTATTTTTTTTGTATCTGGTTGCAAGCTACATGTTCAAATCTTGCATGGACAATGTACAAAAGTGATGCAATTTCTTCTGTGATGGTTTTACCATCATATATCGAGGAGATAGTAAGGAATGGTACATCCTGGGAATATCATGATGTAGTTTGTGCAACTAACTTCATGTCCATTCAAAATTTGAACTCGGTGGACATAAATGTCAGACATGAATGAATTTGAAATAGAAAACCTGGAGTTCCCTAACAAGAATTCATGAAATCCACTTTTTTCCCCCTTGGCTTCAGCTTCTCATCTGAAGTTAGAGTTGATGGTTCTGGCTTCTCCATGAGAAAAGCTAGAGCCTCAGTTTGGTGAAACAAGGCTTTGATATCCATGGTTATTCAGGCAATAAGGCGAGGCAAGGTACCTCACTACCGCCACACCGCCTTAGCTCCTAAGGCGTGCGGCGAGGCAACGCCATACACATCCTAACATAGTAAGGTAGCAAAGTTAATGAGCAAGTTAGGAACCATAGTTACCCTTAGGCAATGCAAAAGTGGCTAGCATGAGGATAACTATTCTAATGCAACACTACACCACACTTGCCATAGAAGATCCAATGCACTGTTAGCCCTTTGGTTCCCAAGGAGCACAGGAGAGCAGTAGAGATAAATATAATGTACTGAGTTATAGCCAGCCTACTCCATCGTCCTTATCTCCTCTCTAACCCCAAGCCCAGTTCTTCCCTTGCACGGGCAAACCTCACGGGCAGAGTGGCGGCACAGTTCGAGAGTGTGAGCCACGTGGCAATGGACAAGGAGGTGGCGCGCATGATGGAGGAGGCCGACATGGACAGCGACGGATACATCAGCCTCAACGAGTTCACGGCCATCAACGCTGCCGCGGCGGTTGATGCGGCGGTGATTGAGGACCTGCGCCACGTGTTTCAGGTCTTCAATGCCGATGGCAACAGGGCCATCTCCCCCACCGAGCTCGTGTGGGTGATATGGCAATAATATGGCGAGTCAATGGCTGTGGCGGCCATCCCTAGCCGCCTCGACGCTTAGGCGATGCCAAAGCGACAATATGGCGACGCCTTAATAACCATGTTCATATCTATTGAGAATGGAGACAAGAGGATCTCCCTCTTTTCTATTCATTTAGCAGTAAGGAAACACTAAACTGCAAAAAATAATAATAATAAAAAAATAATTAAAAAAAAAAAAAAAGAAAGTTGATATCAGTGGACCATGCATATCCTTATTAAAGAGCACACTTTGACTAGTCAACCAGTTTTTTTGCACACTTCGACTATGCTTTGATTACTTCAATGGACTTATATTGTGGGATGCTACTTCCCGAGAGGAGGGACTTAGGGTGTGTTTTGATGGGGGTGACGAGGTGAGATGGGCTGGGATCGTCTACTTTTTTGGGATGGGATGGGATGAGATGGGTCGAGCAAGGTGTTTGGTTGGGAGGATGGGATGGTCTCACATCTTGTTTGGTTGAGAGGATGGAATTGTTCAGGACAGTACAAGTTGATATTTGGTTGGAGGGATGGTTGGGATGAGATCGATTGCGGTAACCTCCTCTTTATATGTGGTGAGAATACCCTTTTTTCTTCTTTTCTTTTTTTCTTATTTTTTTGTAACTTATCTTCTATCATCCGCTTGTTTTTCTCTATTCTTTCTCCCTTCTTTCCTTCACTCCATGGCCACCACCACCCGATTAGTGCGGCCCATACCAAATCTTTGTGGCCAACCTCCTGACCAAATCCGCCTATGGCCAGGCTCCTCCGCCGCCTCCCTACCTTCTTGATTGCCTAGCCTACCGGCCTCCCCTACCAACTCCAATGGCCTTCCAAATTTGTTTGCCCAAAAGAAAATTCCACCGCCTCCCCGACTGCCCTTGCCTCCGTCGGCCGGTGCCACCCTCCTCTTGCCGGCGCCCTCCTGTTCCTAGCACCCTTCTCACTATCCTTGTCGTAGCCCTCATTGCTCAGCTGTGGCTTTGGCAGGCAGAGGGCGGATGTGCCATGTATGTCAGCATCGGCTGCCAATGATGGAGAAGGTGAGATGGAGACAGATAGAAGGAGGTGAGATGTGGAGATACGGGGTGACCAAATCCCACAAATTTTCTCACGTGCAGTCACGTGTTAGGAACAAACGACTTGGGACGAGTTCGTTCGACAAAATTTGCCGCACCGCTCATTCCTGAATCGGACAGAAATATTCCCTGCAGTGGGACCATCTCATCCCAAACCATCCCATTCCATCCTGCCAACCAAAAATAAGTATGACCTTTCGTCTCGGGACAATCCCATCCCATCTTGCCAACCAAACACAGGTATGACCCCTTGTCCCGGGACGATCACATCCCATCCTATTTGATTCCTCCAACCAAACACTACCTTATATTGCAGGATGGAGGGAGTATAAGGGAAAGCTTGGATAAACACTTCATTGAAAAGGGTGGCTAGGAGTTGGTGCATGGGTACTCAACCTGTAATTGTAGGATGTCATAGCGTCGTCTTAGAGTCAAATAAAACTCAATTCAAGTTCTAAATTGTGTATTTTACTGAACTGTCTGATTATTTGAGTTAAGGATCTCAAAAATGAAGCACTGGTGAGCAAATTGCTTGTACTGAAGAACAGTTTTGTGATTCCTGGTTTGAGCTTTGAGGTCATCAAATTAAAGTTCTACAAACATAGGGTGGCAATGTTCTAGCTTTACCTGACAATGTGAGGATATCTGACTATTGAGTATTGGGCTAGTCTACATGTCGGAGACAAATGAAGAAAAAAAATAAGCGAATAAGCAGTGCAAAACTGCAAATTCGTTGTTAACATTGTAAAATAAGTTTTTGACTAGGCGGACAATTGAAAAATGAATATGGCCAGATCTCTTTAGACCCTTGTGATTGAACAAGAAAATAGCAGTTTCAAAAGATAACAGATAAAAGAAATTTATCAGCTGTTCTATTTTCATCGACTGGTGGATTTGAATAAGGTTGTATGACATGAGCACATGTCAAATCATGACTGGAATTTAATTGGTAGAAAAGGAGAAGGGCTGTGCCATCTGCTTCATGCTACTACTACCATGTGACCTCATAGTTCCTGGCTAACTAAATCTGGGATGAAGTCCCATATTTTGCTACTTTGTTCTGTACTTTTATGATTTCTTTTGTTCGATCTGATGTCTGTGCCTTTTGTTTTGCTGGAATATCAATAAAATAGAGGTTGTAAGTACACCATATAGTACAGATCTATCATTTCCTGTTTATCTGTAATAGTAACAAATGTAGTTCTTACTTTTTTTGGATCCGTGTAAATAACAAAGAAAACACAGCTTCTTGGTGTGGAAATACTTGGAAATAGTACATTTCTCTTAAACCCACTGATCATTTACAAATGGTTTGGTTTTTTTTTTCTTTTGCTCATCTTGTAGGGCATCGGGTAACAGTCATGGCAGTTCTGCAACATAATAATTCACTCGCCTATGTTTGGGGCGGCATTTTGCCTCTAGATGATCTCCTTGAATCTTCTTGCTCAACAAGCTCTGTTATCTCGTATTATCTGCAAGACGGCAATACGGTAGAACCTTCAGCAACCCTACTATTTTCATTAGCCCTTTATTTTCAAAGATTGTCATCGACGGACGGCATTGTGATTTAAATCAAGCTCATTGAGTGTGACGTCCAATCTTGCGATTGACTTTAGGTTACTATACTTCGTGAAAATGCTCGTTAATATGTATTTCGTATTCTCACCTAATTAAACCAATGGAATGTTGCCGTTTAATTTTTTGTATACTGTTTATTCCAAATGTAGCAAAGGGATTACTATCTTTAGATTATAATTGTTAAGTGGAAGTAATTGCTTCAGTTTTGAAAGTGAGACTCGATTTTAGTCTTGCGACTTTGGTGCAATACAGTCAACTTGCGTGTCAATTGGGTGAAAATGAGTACTTGTAGATCGGATAGTGGTAGGGGTGAAAGCAGGTTGGATACGGGTATATATAGCTTTTTCTATATCCTAACCTATATTTTTTTCCTCGGATTTAGAACTGGATATGGGTTAGCTAGATACCGATATGAATCTGGGTTATTCAGGATACAGATATGCTGATTTATGATAGATTTGGCTTGGAAACATATAAAGATATACTAATAATGCATGTATGTATAGAATAATATATGTTTAATTAAAATCATACAGTACATGACTATATTAGCAAGTTATATGTTAATTAAACCAAATAGATGTGATAGAAAGAATATGTTATTTGAGGATCAATAGAACTAACTAATTATCAATATTAATAGGTGGCCAAGAAAAAATGTGATGAAAATGGGCTGAATTTTACTGATATATCCGAATAGGAAAAAAAAACCAAATTTCATCCCGTATTTATCGGATATTAGCTGCTCTGAATATGATCCTAAATTTGGATTCAAGTATCCGGATCCGGTTGCATAAACAAATCCAGTCCTAACTAGGGGTGGGCATTCGGTTTTTTTAGGTTTGATCAATTCTATTTTTTGGTTTTAAAATAATTCGGTTTTTAGACACTGGCAACCGAATTTCTTGAACTAAAATAAAAGATCGAGCCGAATTAACTGAAATATTTTGGTTCGATTAAGTCGGTTTTTCTGTTAACTGAAATATGAATGAACAGTACGTAGATTAGATTAGTTCTTATATCGCAATACAGAGTAGAAATAAACCTACACAATATTCATAGGTCATTACAATATAAACATAATAGAATGTATGAATATACCAAACATATACATAAATGTATTAAAACATGATATTGTTTAGTGGCTTTGAGAAGAACATTATAAAAGTGGTATTGTCGTGGGCTATTCATTATTTCGGTTTTGGAAGCCAAAAATCGAATCAAAATCAATTATACCAAAACAAAAACCTAACCAAAAACCAAAATAATCGGTTAATTGATTATTTCATTAATTTGGTTTTGGTTTAAAAATATCCACCCCTAATCCTAACTGCCGGTTCCAAATAAGGTGGGAAATATTCTACTGTTTTAACCCTAGATAGCGGTCATGTCTGGTTGGTATCTTGTGTTTCACCCCAAGGGTGCTCGAATATAAAGGTCAGTAAGACTTTCAAGTTTCCTAAGAGCATGTACAATGGTATGCAGACAGTTGTTGTCTATAACAAGCTAACATATCATTTATAGACAGCGTTAGAGACAACTCATGCAATGGTATAGACAGCTTCTTCCCATACACAACCTGTCTTGGTTCTCGTGCTAGAGTCAACTCTAGATTAAGAGACGGCTCAACTCTCTAGATGCACCCTCTCTCATCCACATCATTTTTTTATCTTATATAGCAAAGTTTAGAGACTGCTGATATGTACTATTATACATTCTCTAAGTCGTCCGGCGACCTAGAATGCCGTTCAAGCCTTCATTGCTTCCATTGAGATATTATCAATTTTGTAATTTTGGTTTTATTGTTATGTATCAGAACTAGACTGTTCCTATTAAACATATGTGTGGCAATTATTTACGACTTATTTTTTGTTAGGGTTAATGCACTGTAAAATAACGAAGATAAAGATTTAACATAGAAAAAACCACAGGAAACAAATCACTATAATACTTCAAAATTATAAGCATAGGGATTGTCACAGATACTCTCTGTTGGTACCCTCTTCAACAAGACAAAGCCAATCCACGTGGCGTCCGGCGAGCAGGTGGGCGAGGACGCTCTGCTCGCCCGGCGCCCAGCCCACGTGACGGCTTTGCGCGACGGGCGGCGAGCACGCCCCGCCGCCAGTGTCGGCCCACGGGCGTCCCGGCGGTGGCTAGGGCATAGACGCTTCGCTTTGCCGCGGCCACGTGGCGGCTCGGCGACGAGCGTCGAAGACGCCCCACCGGCCAGTGCGGTCCATGTGGCGTTCGGCGGCAGTGGGTGAGGACGCCTGCTGTCGGCGGCAGCCAGCCCGTGGCGGCTTTGGCGACGGGCGGCGAAACACGTCCCGTGGCAGTCTTGCCGGTCCACGTGGCGTCCGGCGAAAGGTGGCGAGCGCCTGCCGCTTCCGCCGCAAGGCAATAAGGTGAGGCGCGTGGTTTCACCTCGAAGTCTCGTTCCTATCGCATCGTGCCGGTGTTCAAAAATTCAAGATTGGCGGCGATATTGCGGCGATATTGCGGTTGGCGCTATAAATCGAAAAGATCGATAAAGTCGCCTAGAGGGGTGAATAGGCGTTTACAAAATTTAAATCTAATAAGCGTGAAAAACAGGACTATCCGATATTGATATCGGATTTGTCGATTATATCGGACTATCCGATATGCAAAGTCGGACTATCCGATCAGAGCGCAGAAAACCATAAAAAGTAGATCTGAGAAATTTGAGAGGCTAGATTTCTACCAAAAGAAATTTCTGAGCTAAGACAACTATCAAGGTGTTAGATCAACCAATTTCTACCACGAGTTGCTACCAAGAACTTGAATCCCCAAAAGATTTAACCCAATCACAAAGAGACAAGAGAAAACTCACAAACCAAAGAGAGGCGTTGAATTTTTCCCGAAGTTCAGATCTTTGGGGAGATCCTCGTCTCCGCTGAGGAGGCACAAAGCTGGGTCCCTCTCGACCACGATCCTCCGGTGTTGCACAAAGCACTCGCGGTTTCACTTCTTGATTCCTTTCCTTGCGGAGGTGGAATCGACCTTCTCAAACTCCCAGACTTCCCACACTTAGATCGGGAGCTCACCGATGACTCCTAGCCGCCTAGGAGACCCCAATCTCCAAGAGTAATAAATGGAGTGTAGATCCGTTCTTGAAAACCACCCTAGTGCTCACAAGAACTTTAACGGTTTGCAACAAAGCACTAGAAGGCACTTGCTCAACTCTCTCAACAAATTTCACAAAGACAAACTCAAGGGAGAGCAAGATTTGACCAAGAAAATAGCAAGAGAAGAGTTAAGGCTCGATTACAGTGGTTGGTAAGAGTAAATGAGGAGAGAAGGGGTATTTATAGCCAAGACACAAAATATAGCCGCTTACGCCTTGTGTGTCGACCCCCACATCGGACTATCCGATGTCCAACATCGGACTATCCGATCAGAGCAAATCTCCAGATCAACTCCACTCGAAAAATCAAACTTTGCAGAGAAAAAGCATACATCGGACTATCCGATTTCACACATCGGATGTTCCGATGTTTTCAGAGAGTTTACAATGAACTCAGCAACTTCCAAAATCTTTCTAAGTCCACATCGGATGTTCCGATCTTAAACATCGGAAAGTCCGATGTTTTCCGAGAGTACCAGTCCAAGGACTTAGAAAAATTTCGAACAAAGATCGGATGTTCGATATTTACCATCGGACAATCCGATGTTTCAAGAGAGATCAAGGAAAAGACTTAGAAAAATTTTCAAACCACATCGGACATCCCGATATGAAATATCGGACAATCCGACTTTTCCCGAGAGCTCCCGTGACAGCACCCACACTCACACCGACAATCCGATACTATCGGCACACAATGAAAACAAGGTGAGTGTTGTGCTTGGTGACTTCGAAAACTTGATTTGTAAAGGATGTTCATCTGAGCACTAGGATCATTTCTAAGACATCTACATCCCATCCCTCTTAATAGTACGGCGTTCCTATTGACTCAATAAAATGAAAAATCTACGCTTAGTCGACGCCGTTTTCTTTTCACTTTTGAGGTCACCATTGTCCGTAGATGCATTCCTTTTGGGACCAATACCGCCATACACTTATTTAAGTTATTAGTCCCTTAATCATTTGTCATTAATCATCCAAAACATAATTAGGGTCTAGATGCACTTTCAATCTCCCTCTTTTGGTGATTGATGACAACACGATTAAGATAAGGTTAAAATAATTGAATAATTGAGTAATGATATTGAGAATGCCCAAGATATGTTGAGCTCCCCCTAAATGTGTGCATTAGAGTTTCGAAATTCATGAGGAGCTCCCCCAACATCTTGACATTCAAGTGAGCGGTCAACAAGGAATTAGAGCATTAAAACTGAGGTATATGATATATTAACGCAAAAGTAATACTAACATCCATAGAGTTTAATACAACCAAACATAGCCAAGAAAACTTTAGTACAACCAAAACACAAAAGCAAAGCAATAGTGTTCAAGAGTCATATATCTTGAGACAAATATCTTTTCTCTCCCCCTTTGGCATCAAGGCACCAAAAAGGAGAAAAGAACAGCAGAAGGATCAATCTTCCTTGCTCTCGGAGTCCGCCTCGGACGCGACGGGATCATCATCAGAAGAGTCATCAACGGTAGGTGGTAGAAAGGATCCGCAGTGGAGTCCTCGCGCCCTTCGGAACAAGGAAGGCCGAGATGACGTTGATGGACTTGAGCCGCCGCATTCTTATTCGCCATCTTCACAAGATATTTCAACACTTTGCCTGCGTGGTGGAGGGAGATGATCGAGAAGAAACAAGAGGAGCAAATGAGCCAGAGCGAGTCGACATTGCAGACCGAGTGGAGGAGCTTGAGGAGGAGCAGATCTTAATGGGCACGATCTGCGGTCAAGGTGCTTAACATCACATTCAAACTTCGCCTTAGAGACGCCCAAAATTGCCCTCATGATGTAAGGAGCAAAACCACAACCGCGCTTGGGATCCAAAGAGTTTGCATGAATCTCGCTCCACAAGTAAAGCGACACCATAAAAGGTCGACCACCTAGCAGCATGCGATGCAGGATGTCACGAGTGTAAGACAAGATGTGGGATGCGTCACCTTCCTTGGGAGCAATGGTCTTGCGAAGAAGTCTGTTGGCAGCAGCAACCATGGGCTTCAAGAATTTTGTGTTCCCTGGCTCAAAAGCAGAATCCTCGATATACAGAGCACTAAGATTGTCAGCAACCAAGGACCGATTGTTATGAAGATCATCCTTGTCCATGCTCTCATCAGCCTTAAATCCCAGCAGAGTCCCAAAACGACCAACAGACATCCTGTATTGCTCTCCTTCGGTCATCCAAGTCATAGTGTCATTGGTGACATGGAGGGTGGCGTAGAATTGGGTAATAACTTCAGTATTCCAATCTTGCTTCATGCCCATGATTCTCTTGATCCTGAGCCTCTCACAGGCTTCAATAACTTCATCAAAGATAGGATCTTCACAAGACTCCATATACTCCCAATCCACCCACTGCATACTTACAACTGGATTCTTGCGAGGGAGAATAACAGTTTCATAAAAATCCTGCTGGAAGAAAGTCCAAAAACGCAAATCAGAGGAAAAGCGCTTTCGGTTGATATAAGGGTCAGATGCCCTAGCTTTGGCGACCATCCTCGACTTGTTCTTATAATTGACAACCGTCTGCTGATGATCGAGTGCGAGTAGGCTTGGACATCAATGGATAAAGAACATCTTCTTCTTCTTCCGAGTTGGGACCTTTACCCTTGTCATCGCCGTTTGGAGCACTAGATGAAGAACCTTTGCCTTTGCCAGATGGAGTAGGAGGAGGACGGGAAGGAGGAGCAGCACCGTGTCCACGCTCAGAAATGGTAATTCCCTTTTGCCTTGAAACTTTGGATACAACTACCTTTTTGACTATTCCACCACCAGGGATGGGAACTTCAGCAGCAGCAGCAGCAACGGTAGGCACGGCCTCCTCAGGCAAAGATGATGAAGAAACTGGAGGGATGCCACGGCTAACCACCGCCTTTGTCCGCCCGCCGGTCGGAGTCTTCCTTTTGAATTGCCCTTGAGCATCAGTGTGAAGAGCCCTCTTCAATTTTTCCCCTTTGTCGTCATGCGTCGTACATTGATCTGAGGTAATCGAGATAGAAGATGAAGCGACGATTGAAGGAATGAAAACGAATCACCCACCTTTGCAGTTTTCTGGAAATATCGGATAGTCCGATATTTTGGGTCGGACAGTCCGATGTTAAGGTCGGACAGTCCGATGCCCTCGATCGGATAATCCGATATTTGCGGGAACTCATGCTTGATGCGAATTCAAAAGCAGGTTTCACAAAGATTGACCACGCATTTCGCAACAAATTCGTGGAATATGATCCTAAGACAAAAGGGATGCATCTACCGAAGAAGATAAAAAAAAATTCAAAAGGGATGAGAAACCCTAGATCTGTGAGGGGTTAGGGTTACCTTAAGATCAAAACCGAGAGGGAAGGTTAATGGGGATGAAGATCTCCACCAAGAGAGATGAGATCCGCGGAGGGAGACCCTTGGAAGTGGAGGAAGATCTCCAAACCCCAAATTCGCCGGAGAGGAGGAGAACACGAAGAGTTTGGAGAGAATGACCGAATGGGAGAGGAAAAACCCTTCGGGCTTCTTTTAAACCTCCCCACATCGGATAGTCCGATAATGACATCGGACAGTCCGATGTGTGCTATCATTCAGATATCGGACAGTCCGATCTACAATATCGGATAATCCGATATGTGCATATTTACAGAAATCGGATAGTCCGATCAAGAAACCGGATAGTCCGATGTGTGTAAAAATTCTAGCACAATGAGAGATGAGATTGAGGAACAAGATGGAATGACTTGAACACTTTTGCCGTCTCCCCACTTATGATCAGCGAATACAGAGGCAGTAGGAGCTATGATCACGAGTGGTTTGACAAAAACCAAGAATTAAAGTTTTAAAGAAGTAAATAAGCTTTTTGAAAAGCATTTTGGTTAAGACTAGCAAGGCAAGTATGCAATCTTTTAAGCCAAGTTCGAGAATCTAAAATGTTTAGCCCACTTCTTAATTCAGAATCTCTTTTCATCAAGAGGCTTGGTGAAAATATCGCTAATTGGTCATTTGTGCTCACATTTTGAATTTCAATATCGCTTTGTAGTGGAATGATCTCTTAGGAAATGATGGCGAATATCGATATGCTTTGTTCGGGAGTGTTGGACAGATTATTGGCAATTTTATGGCACTCTCATTGTCACACAAAAGTGGAACATTGTTATAGGTTAGGCCATAGTCATTTAGTGTTTGTCTCATCCAAAGCAATTGGGCGCAACAACTTCTCGCGGCAATGTATTAAACCCGGTACTGGGATGTATTATGGAGTTTTGTTTCTTGGAGGACCAAGAAACAAGGGATCTACCTAGGAATTGACACGCACTGCAGGTACTTTTCCTATCCACCTTACAACCGCATAATCCGTGATCGGAATAGCCGATTAGCCCAAAGGATTTAACCTTTAGGATACCAAAGGTCAAGTGAGGAGTGTGCACTAAATATCTTAGGATTCTTTTCACGGCCACCATGTGGCACTCTTTGGGAGCGGCTTGAAATCTTGCACACATGCAAACACTAAGCATGATATCGGCCTAGATGCACAAAGGTAAAGTAGGGAACCGATCATCGAACGATATACCTTTTGGATGACCGGTTTACCTTCTTTGTCGAGGTCTAGATGCCCGTTAGCTTGCATCGGTGTCTTGATCGGCTTGGCGTTCTCCATTCCGAATTTCTTGAGCATGTCCTTGATGTACTTTGTTTGGCATATGAAAGTTCCTTCCTTGAGTTGCTTGACTTGAAAACCGAGGAAGAACTTCAACTCTCCCATCATGGACATCTCGAACCTTTTAGTCATGATTCTACTAAAATCCTTGCATAAGAGTTCATTAGTAGATCCAAATATAATATCATCAACATAAATTTGACAAACAAATAAATCATTATCAATATTTTTAGTAAAGAGTGTGGATCGGCCTTTCCGATACAAACCCTTGACCGAGAAGGAAATCTTGAGACATTCAAACCATGCTCTCGGTGCTTGCTTGAGTCCGTGAGAGAGCTTTGTGTAGGAAGTAGACGTGGTCGGGATGACTTGGATCTTCGGCGGTGGTTGCTCAACATAGACCATCTCGGAGAGGGTCCATTTAGGAAGACGCTTTTCACGTCCATTTGGTACAACTTAAAATCGTGGTGAGTAGCAAAGGCAAGTAAAATTCGAATTGATTCAAGCCTAGCTACTGGAGCATAAGTTTCATCGAAATCCAAACCTTCGATTTGAGTGTACCCTTGAGCGACCAACCTAGCTTTGTTCCTAGTCACGATCCCGTTCTCATCTTGCTTGTTCCGAAACACCCACTTGGTTCCAATAACATTTTGCTTGGGTCTTTCGACAAGCTTCCATACTTGGTTTCTCTCAAAGTTATTTAGCTCTTCTTGCATTGCCATCACCCAATCCGGGTCTTGAAGAGCTTCCTCCACCTTTAGAGGTTCAAGAGACGAAACAAAGGAATAGAATTCACAAAAATTAGCAACACGTGATCTAGTGGTTACTCCTTGTTGATATCACCAAGAATGTTGTCGACGGGTGGTCTCGTTGAATATTCGATGAACTCTTGGATGAGAACGATTGCATTTGACTTCGAATTGGTTCCTCATTGTCTCTAGGCGGTTTGATCCATCTTGAGCTTGAATCGAAGATGATGAAGCTTCATCCAACAATGCGTCTCGAGTTGGAGTCCTAGAGGCTTCTTCTTGCTCAAGAGGTCTTACCTCTCCAATCGCCAACCTCTTGATGGCTTCGCATGGAGGTTCCTCACTGTCAAACACAGCACGATCAACTTGCTCTACTTGAGAGCCGTTAGTTTCATCGAAAGTTACATCACGCGAGATTTCAACTACACCGGTGGTGTTGTTGAAGACTCGGTATGCATATGCATTGGATCCATAGCCGAGTAAGAAATCCTCATCTACTTTAGGAGCAAATTTAGAAGACTTAGCCTTTTGTTAAGGATATAGCATTTGCTACCAAAGACTCGAAGTAGGAGACATTTGGTTTCTTGTCGAGGAGGAGCTCGTATCGCCTTTTTTCAACAATTTGTGAAGATAAAGACGGTTGGAGCCGTAACACGAGTGTTGATGGCCTCCGCCCAAAAGATGCTCGGAGACTTTGTATTCGCCGAGCATCGTGGCGCGCCATCTCGATGAGAGTTCGATTCTTCCGCTCGACTACCCCATTCGTTGAGGAGAATAGGGGCCGAAAACTCATGCTTGATGTCTTCTTCATCGAAACTCTTCTACACCGGTATTCTTGAATTCGTGCCATTGTCGCTCTCGAATTTTCTTGATCTTTACTTCAAACTCATTTTGAGCTCTTCTCATAAATTTCTTTAGGGATCCTTGAGCTTCACTTTTATCATGCAAAAGAACACCCAAGTAAATCGAGAGAAATCATCTACAATAACTAAGCCATACTTATTTCCTCCGATGCTTATGTAGGTGATCGGGCGAATAAGTCCATGTGTAACATCTCCAATGGCCTTGTGGTGATCATCACGTTCTTTGCGGGATGAGATGCTCCAACTTGCTTCCCGCTTGACATGCGCTTGCAAATCCTATCTTTCTCGAAAACAATATCGCTAGACCAAGGATGTGATTGCCTTTAATGAGTTTGTGGAGGTTCCTCATACCAACATGGGCGAGCAGCGATGCCATAGCCAACCCATGCCGATTTAGCCATTAAGCATGTTTCAAGGTTAACTCTATCCGTAGAAAATCTATAAGATAGAGATTTCTTCAAACGACCCTTGACGGCTATTGAACCATTATCCCTCTTAATGACATCCACACCCTTATCGCTAAACACACAATTGTAGCCCGCTTCACACAATTGAGAAACGGACAATAAATTGTAGCTTAGCGACTCGACAAGTAAAACATTATTAATATGGAAGTCATTGGTAATTAGGATTTTACCTAACCCTACCACTTCGCCTTTTCCATTATCGCCAAAGATAATACTCTCGCTTATTTGATCCATTGGCTTCTAAATGCGCTTAACATTGCCCTTTCTCCCATTATGTGATGCGTGCATCCGCTATCCAAAATCCAACTTGTTCCAATTTGAGATGTAGGCCTACAAAAGAAATTTAGTTTTTGCCTTTTGGTACCCAAACTTGTTTAGGTCCGCGCAAGTTAGCAACAAGAGATTTGGGAACCCAAATAGATCGCACATTAGAAGCATTTTTGGGCTTACCCCCAATATGATGAGCAACTACACGACCGAAGTTAGTCTTCTTAAGTACATATGATGCAAAGAATGTAGAATGAGTTTTGTACTTAGAGTTTTCATTGCTCTTAACAAATTGTATGGGCTTATTTAAAGAGCAACTACAATATTGCTCTTTTTCCTTTAGGTGGAATATATCCAAGCCCATACTTCATATTGTTACCTTATCGCTACCTAGAACTCCTCTAGTCCCTTACTTGCCTTGTAGGACTTTTGAAGTCCATCTTCGAGCATTCCTTGAGCTTCTCATTCTCATATGCTAACACTTGCAATGTCTCAAGGTTAGTGGCATAAGTATCAACATTAACGTTATAGCATCTAGCGATCCGCTTGCTCAAGACGGCAAAGAAGAATTAGAGCTAATGGTTGAGGTAATCGGAGGGCTATTCTTGAGATCAACAAGCGTCAACTCAAGAGCCTTGCAAGCATCCTTTGCCTTTGCAAGTTCCTCTTCAAGTGAAGCCTTGGTGATCTCGAGACTAGTCACCTCGGATTTTGTTGAGTTTAGATTTTCAACTAACTCTTCATTTTTCTTCTTTTCAAAAGACAAGCTCTTCTCTAGCTCACGATTCTTCTCCTTTTCGAGGATGAGCAAATCCTCTTGAGCCTCAAGAATAGCTTCCTTTTGTTCAACCACTTCCTCCAATTTTTCAATATCTTTTAGAAGCAAATTTAGTTTTTGAATGTCAAGGTTCTTTATAGACTTAAGCACGGTGTCTATATCATCATCATCGCTATCGCTATTATGCTCATCTAGACAATCATTAGCAATAGAGGGAGTGGTGGCAAATGATGATACCTTGTGCCCCTTAGCCATAAGGCATATTAGAGCAACTTCATCGTCATCGCTTAAATTGTCGAAGAGGTCCTTCGACATTGTTGAAGTAAATGGTACGGCGATGGCAACGTGGCATTCCACCTTCATTGTCGGAATTTGACTCGAGGTCCGAGTCGAGTCGATGTCGGAGTTCCACCTTTCCAATGTAAGCACCCACCCTTGCCCTTATACTTCTTGCTCCTCTCCTTGTCCTTGCCCCTAAGATTTGTCTTTCTTGTGCGACTTGCCTTCCTTGTCTTCTTTATGTGGGCACTTTCGGCAATGAAATGGCCGGTTTCACAAGATTCATAGCACCTTCTTGAGGAGTGTCTCCCCTTTGATTTTCTTCTAAAGTTCTTTGACTGTCCACCTTGATTGAAATTCTTCTTCTTGAAGAACTTGTTGGACCTTCTCACAAATAGAGCCATATCTTCATTTGTCAATGGACCACAAGACTCTTCATCTTCGCTCGTGCTTTCCTCAACTTGGCGCACAACTTTGGCAGCCTTCAAAGCAATGCCCTTCTTCTTCCCGGACTTAAGTTCTTCTACCACTTTAGCCTCTTTTACCATCATCTCATCCATCATGAGCCAGCCAATTACATCATGAGGTGTCATTGTGTCAAAGTTTGGCGGTCTCGGATTAGTTGCACAAGGTTGCGATTGGTAGGGGTGATTACACGAAGAATGATCTTTACCACCGCCTTTGTCGAATGATCGGTGCAACCAAGACCCTTTGTTTGATTCACAAGCACCATCAAGCTGGCCGAACATCTTGGTGTATGATTCACCATCTTCCAAGGTGAATCGGCTTAGCTCACCGATAATGAGCTCAATCTTAGATTCCTTCACACTTGATATTCCTTCGGGAAACCATCAATCTATCCCAAATTGCCTTGACTTCCTCGAGACCATCTACTCGGCTGAATTCAGAGTCACTCGAGCATTGAACAAAGCATTGACTGCTAGGTCATTGAAATGTTTGGTCTTTATCTTCTGCAGCGTGAGGTTGTCCTGATCCACGGGTATGAAACCCGCTTGCACAATCTTCCTAATAGACGGGTGAAGTGACCTCAAGTGCATTTTCATCTTATGTTTCCACGCCACAGAGTGAGTGCCATCGAAGTGAGGCGCCCATCGGAAGGCACTAAACATACGATGAAGAGCCGAGGAATTATAATTAAGTGGAATACCCACCTAATGTCGCCGCCTGCATTCGAGGTGCGGTAAGGTCTTCGACATTTATCCTCATGACGCTGACATATTGATTCTCCAGCGGTTAAGCCCAACCAAGGAGATTAGACTCGATACCAATTGAAAGATCGATAAAGTCGCCTAGAGGGGTGAATAGGCGCATAAAATTTAAATCTAATAGCAATGGAAAACACCGAACTATCCGATATTGATATCGGATCGTCCGATTATATCGGACTATCCGATATGCAAAGCCGGACTATCCGATCGAGAGCCTGAAAAACCCTAAAAAGTAGATCTCGAGAAATTTGAGAGGCTAGATTTCTACCAAAAGAAATTTCTGAGCTAAGGCAACTATCAAGGTGTTAGATCAACCAATTTCTACCACGAGTTGCTACCAAGAACTTGAATCCCCAAAAGATTTAACCCAATCACAAAAGAGACAAGAGAAAACTCACAAACCAAAGAGAGGCAGTGAATTTTTCCCAAAGTTCGGATCTTTGGGGAGATCCTACGTCTCCGTTGAGGAGGCACAAAGCCTGGGTCCCTCTCGACCACGATCCTCCCGGTGTTGCACAAAGCACTCGCCGGTTTCACTTCTTGATTCCTTTCCTTGCGAGGTGGAATCGACCTTCTCAAACTCCCTGACTTCCCACACTTAGATCGGGAGCTCACCGGTGACTCCTAGCCGTCTAGGAGACCCCAATCTCCAAGAGTAATAAATGGAATGTAGATCCGTTCTTGAAAATCACCCTAGTGCTCACAAGAACTTTAACGGTTTGCAACAAAGCACTAGAAGGCACTTGCTCAACTCTCTCAACAAATTTCACAAAGACAAACTCAAGGGAGAGCAAGATTTGACCAAGAAAATAGCAAGAGAAGAGTTAAGGCTCAGTACACAGGGTTGGTAAGAGTAAATGAGGGAGAGAAGGGGGTATTTATAGCCAAGACACAAAATATAGCCGCTCGCTTTGTGTCGACTTCCCATCGGACTATCCGATGTCCAACATCGGACTATCCGATCGAGCAAATCTCCAGATCAACTCCACTCGAAAAATCAAACTTTACTGAGAAAAAGCATACATCGGACTATCCGATTTCACACATCGGATGTTCCGATGTTTCCAGAGAGTTTACAATGAACTCAGCAACTTCCAAAATCTTTCTAAGTCCACATCGGATGTTCCGATCTTAAACATCGGAAAGTTCGATGTTTCCGAGAGTACCAGTCCAAGGACTTAGAAAATTTCCGACAAAGATCGGATGTTCCGATATTTACCATCGGACAATCCGATGTTTCCCGAGAGATCCAAGGAAAAGACTTAGAAAAATTTTCAAACCACATCGGACAGTCCGATATGAAATATCGGACAATCCGACTTTTCCCGAGAGCTCCCAGACAGGCACCCACACTCACACCGGACAATCCGATACTATCGGCACACAATGAAAACAAGGTGAGTGTTGTGCTTGGTGACTTCGAAAACTTGATTTGTAAAGGATGTTCATCTGAGCACTAGGATCATTTCTAAGACATCTACATCCCATCCCTCTTAATAGTACGGCGTTCCTATTGACTCAATAAAATGAAAAAATCTATGCTTAGTCGACGCCGTTTTTCTTTTCACTTTTGAGGGTCACCATTGTCCGTAGATGCATTCCTTTTGGGACCAATACCTGCTCATACACTTATTTAAGCCATTAGTCCCTTAATCGTTTGTCATTAATCATCCAAAACATAATTAGGAGCCTAGATGCACTTTCATAAACGCAATGAATTCAGCCCTTGGCGGCCTGTTTGACGGTTGGGCCGAAATTGCGGTCCTTGGCGGGTCTTGGCGGTCCTTGGTGGGCGTGGCGGTTGGCACAAAATTATGAGAGAGACTATTTTAATCTACTGTTTACATGACCTAATGACCATGATTGAAAGATTCACGTCGTCACCCACAAAATAAGGTACACTAAGTCACTAACATAGTACTTACTACTTAATTTATTACTTGATTAATTGAGTAGTATGTGTTCAAGTATTTTAGTTTAATATTCTACTTTAATATTTGATGTCTTGCAATTTGCAAATAACTAGAAAAGAAAACTAAAAATTTTTATTCATAATAAAATCAATAATATATATGAATTATATTAATTTCTCGTCATGAGGGTCAAAACGCCGAGACCCGCAATTGCACCGCAAATCGGCCTTGGCGCTTAGCGGTGCCTTACCGCCACGAATCCGCCGAGCGAACTCTTGAACATCGACCAGTGCCATACGGCAAGCCCGCTGTGTCGCTTATCAACTCATGAGGATTTGCATAAGCCCATTCCTCTCGACGCCTCACCTACCCGTCACAAAGGGGTCACTTCAGGGCGGACATGGCGAAGCCATCGTCGGCATTTAATGAGGCTGGAGGAACGGGACAACACGGGAAGGAGCAATAAATGTATGAAGATCAGCATGATGACCCCCTTTTACCTACTCCCGTTAGCCTGGCCTATATAAGGGTCCTCTAGTGCATGGGGGAAGGGGGTCGGTGGATCGATCAAGGATTCAACAGTAGAGTCTAACGAAGAACTTGTAACCTGAAGGCTCTGTACTAGCTCCAAACACTCTAACAAAGATCCAGCAGGACGTAAGGCTGTTACCCTAGGAAGGGGGCTTGAACCTGGGTAAAAAATCTTCGTGCCATCCTAGTTCATAGACGCCGGAGTCCTCCGTGTGGGAGTCTCTAGGGTTTTCACCCGCTAGGGTTAGCCAACCGCGAAGACGCCCTCCTACCGAACCAAACCCGGCTCAGAGATTTGAACTGTCGTGGAATACGCCGACAAATAAGGCGCAAGCCGACCGCTATACATCAACGATGACAAGTCGAGTCGACGCTGGGGTGCCACCACCGGCGCCGGAGGCCTCCGGAAAGCCGAACTCGCCGTCAAAGAGATGGCAGAGTCCTCACAATGGCGCCCGCATCAATGGACTCACGGACGCCGGATTAATCGGGCGCTGTAGCCCGACTTCGTGGGTCGGAGAATCGACCTTCGCCGACGATCCGTCTGCATGGCAAGAGACAGGCGAGGGCGACATGACGCGCGCGCATTCTTTACCAGAAGTCTTTGCTTTCCTTTGGTTTTTTCGCGCATATGCTTCTTTCTGCTTACTACCAACCGACAGTCTTCTTTTTTTTATTTTTTCTAGGCGCGGGAAACCTGGACGAGCAACTTGTTAACAGGTGGCTCTCCGGATTGATGCCGCCGACTCCCGGCGGCTTAGACTTTCCAGCGGCCGCCTTCCGCCGATTGGAGCACGCGAGCGATGCAGACAGAGGTCGCTCCCGCCGATGGACTCCACCGGACTCGCCGTGGCGCTGCCCATGTCTCACGGGTGATCAGGAGACGACCACCACGCTAGCGACGGGCGCAGCAGACAAGCGACCAGTGCCCGCCGGCGGTCTGGACCCCAAGAAGGTCATCAGGCGGACCGAACTCCGCCGCTAGCTCGGGTGTGGCGGTACCTTCAGTAAGCGGCGACACAGCCGCCTTACCACGACTTCATCACCGGGTCTGCCGCCTCTGTGGTGCCGCTCCAAGGTTTTCACCGGCCTCCTCCCGTGCCCCGACCACTTGCAACTAGCGCCTCACCACGCGAGCCTGTGCCACCGCCTAACGGGTGGGCTTAC